>JXSR01S012896.1:4982-20937 GCA_000969725.1 Ophiothrix spiculata
TCAAGCGACGAATAAGGGGAAATTCACTTGCATGACTAATTTATAACCCCGGTTTGACGACTTTTCCACCACGTTGGACGAAATAATGTTTTCAGTGTGGATTATGGCGGGGGTTAGTCATGCATTACGAAGCGAGAGATCTACCGCTGAGCTATCTTGAAAAAAGGCAGCGTTGAGATGGTGAACTAGAATCTAAAACGTCGTGAGATAGAAATATTTTTACCTATCTCACTTTATATTCCTGCTTTATATTCATGTTTTGAAAAGGCAACAAACGAAAGAATGTAGACTGTTTTTCATAATTTTCTCAAAACTAGAAAGCATGAGATAAACAAACTGATTTCAAGAAAATCATTCTTCAAATCATCGTCTAAAAATTAGATCATTTTGTAAAATAACAGCTCGCTAGTCCGAATTTGGAAAAACTGTAATAGAAATGTGCACATTTTTTATCCTATTCGGACTAGCGAGCTGTTTTTAAAATTCGGACTAGCGAGCCTATTTTAAAATTCGGACTAGCGAGCCTATTTTGAAATTCGGACTAAACTGTAATAGAAATGTGCACATTTTTTATCCTATTCGGACTAGCGAGCTGTTTTTAAAATTCGGACTAGCGAGCCTATTTTAAAATTCGGACTAGCGAGCCTATTTTGAAATTCGGACTAGCGAGCTGTTATTTAAATTTGGACTGGCGAGCCGTTTATAAAATTCGGACTAGCGAGCTGTTTTTGATTTTCGGACTAGCGAGCCTTTTTCATAATTCGGACTGGCGAGCCTAAATTACAATTCGGACTAGCGAGCCGTCGGACTAGCAAGCCGTCGGACTAGCTAGCTTTCGGACTAGCGAGTCGTCAGACTAGCGAGCTGTCCCCTATATGTATATGAAATATGTGTCGTGCTTTTATTTTTAATAGATAACGAAGCACCGAACATTAACAGCATTCCCAATACCAAAAACGTAACAACGGACGCTGGGGTTTCAACTGCTAATGTTTCATGGACACTCCAAACGGCAAATGACAACTCTGGCGAACCCATGACATTGACATCAGATTTTGACCCTGGAGACGCTTTCCCTGTTGGAACCATTGAAGTAACATATACAGCAACGGACGTTTACGGGAATACCGTAACTTCTTCATTTGATGTGATCGTGACAGGTAAAATTAATATATTTGGTGATGGACTGAAAAATCAAAACCCTACCCTGATCGTATTTCCATTTTAAATATGTCAGTGTAAACGTGCTTGGAAATTTTTAGATAAATAGGCCTATAGTATGTTGTCTTATTTTTGACAGATAATGAACCCCAGAGAATGATAAATATTCCTTATACCACAAACGCAACTACGGACCCTGGGTTACCAACTGCTATCGTTACCTGGACTCCCCGAACAGCAAGTGACAATTCCGATATCAGACAAGGAACCGGGAGACGCTTTTTTAATTGGAACTACGACAGTAACGTGCACATCAAATGACATCTACGGAAATACTGCAAATTCTTAATTTAATGTGATAGTAAGAGGTAAAAAATACATAATTTTGTTTTGAGTTTAGTTGACTTTTCTTTTTCAAACGCTTGTTTCATTTCAGTCAGGGATTTCATCGAATTATCGTTTAGTTATATGTTATTTTTGACAGATAATGAAAATCCGAGAATAACAAACATTTCATCTACAATAAACGTTACAACAGACACTGGGTTACCAACTGCTAACGTAACTTGGATGCCTCCGACGGCAAGTGACAATTCCGGTGAACTTGTGACACCGACGTCAGATTATGAGTCTGGAAATGCGTTCCGCATTGGAAGTACGAGAGTAAAGGTCCGTTCATAGTACGCCGCACTGCAGTGCAGTGCGTTGTTTTACTGCACTGTACAGTTTACTGCAAGAAACTGCAGTGCGGCGTCGCAATAAAGTTAAATATGTTTTAACTTGAAATGCGTCAACGTGCGGCAAGGTGCAGCAAATAATGATCGATATATCGGTAAAATTTGCCGCACTGCATAAAGTTGCGGCGTACTATGAACAGACCTTGAAGCTGAATTCATACTCGAAACGCAATGCGTTGCGTTTTCTGATAATTTTCACGGCAAACGGCACCGCAAATGAATTCACACTCAAAACGCAAACGGACTGCGTCAGCCGATGACATGAAAACGCAACGGAAAGTTCAGCTTTTCTCAACTCGATTTGCGTTGCCGCAAGTGGTGTTGCGTTTTGATATCAATTGATCGGAACTCCTCAAATCGTTGACTGCACATGCTCGGTGCGTCGTGCGTTTGCGTTTGCGTCTAATATGAATTCAGCTTAACGTATACTGCAACGGATGCGTACGGGAATACTGCTAACTGTACATTTGATGTGATAGTTTTGGGTAAGTTCATCAATGGTTAAATTAATTTGTTTTCATTTACAATGTTAAAGAAAGGAAGTCGATTGTTAAAATTCCGAAATAAAACTACTGGTCATCCTTTTTAATGTGGGCACCCATAAAAGGTGGATTTGTTACATTGAGAATGATTTATGCATAAATTTTGTCATATCTTTTCAGCAATCCCATGAAATGTTTTAATTTTGGTATCATTTTAAAGACAATTTATTTGACTTTCAAGAAATTAAGAATAGAACCCAAAATAAAGTGATTAAGTAGGCTTAATAACTTGTTAAATCTAATTAGCCAGGGTGGAGGCGGGTGTGGATGAGGCGGGTGTGGATGAGGCATCATGAAAATTGTGCATCATTTCTTGTGTCATATCTTCTTAAAAATCCATTGAAGTGTCATAAATCTGATTTGATTTCAAAGGCTGGTTACTGTTTATCAAAATCAAGTTGGAATTAACCCGAATAAAGTTGATCATTAACGCTTATAACAAGTTAAAATCAATAAGCTAATTTAGCCAGAAATCAAAACGGGCATAAATGCGGTTGGTGTGGATGAAATATGTACATTGTGCATCAAATCTTATCATAACTTTTCAAAAATTGTATGAAATGTTATTATTTTGGTATGATTTTGAAGATAATGTATTAGTCAATAAAATCAATTAAAAATAATAGCCAAATAAAGGTGTTTATTATCTCTAATCAACCATTACCAGGAGGGAGTTAAGTATGGATGAAGTGAGTGAGTTGTAACGCGAATGGGCCCGACCTCAAAAAATATGACCTACTGTTAAGTTCAAATAATTTATGTGAAAAGAATATTATAGTAAACTGATAACACATTAATTCTATTCTCAAACCACAGATTTGGACAAACCTGTTATTACTAGCAATCTTGATGTCATCGTGAAAGAAGTTGATTCCGGTTCCTCATCGGCTACTGTCACATGGGGAGACCCATCCATTACAGATAATTCGAACAATTTTACCGTCACACGCAATTTTAACTCAGGAGACGCGTTTCCTTTGGGATACACTCTGGTAACCTACGAAGCTATTGATGGTTCAGGAAACCAAGCCAACTTTACGTTCACAATTATTGTTAATAATGTGAAGAAAAGGTCCAAATCTTTTACAGCAAGCACATCAACGTCTCTGTCTGGGGATGAGACTATAAAAGAGAATGTTTCCAGTAGAATCAGATGTTCACGACTATGTTTAATGTCAGAGCAGTGCATGTCATTCGTATATGAACAAAGTACAAAGACATGTATAGCCTACTAAAAAAAAATAACAACAGCATAGCTGGGGGTTCGAATCAACTGCCACATTATAAATCTGATTAGAAATTTGATTGCTTGAATACATTAATTTTGCTAAACAACGCAGCGTACAATAAATGCATATTACTGGCCATCACTGCCATTGCCGTGTAAAAAGGAGTAGATGGTCTTGTTAAAGGTACCCATAGAGCTCTATATTTGTATACGTTAACAGAGTTTAAGTTGAAATATTTGTATAAGTTAACAACAGAGTTTAAGTTTAAATGTTACTGGTAGCTGCAGTTCAGAATGAATGGATCGGGTAATACTCAATTAAATGTGATGGATGAAAGTTTGAAATCTTTCTGTTATTTGGTAAAATAAAATGAGAAATCACCCGAATGATTTCTACTCATCCGTAAATAAGGCCTAAAAAAACAAATTGTTTGATTGGCGTAACCCGACCTACCCTAATTTTACCACCGACCCTAGATATTTTTTTTTTTGAGCATGGTAAAAAACCTCCAAATCCCAAATTTAATGGGAAACGATTCATGGGAGCCCAAGATATGGCTTGTTGTGTTACAGAAAAATTGAAGATGTTTTTGTATATGTGCCATATATATTGTGTTCTTGTATGTGAAACATAGACTTAGAAAATAAAAAAATATATAAAAAAAAAAGAAAATCCGACCTACCTACCCTATTTCATTTTCTATGTTACGCCAATCAAACAATTATTTTTTTTGGCCTAAGTGCAATGTTCAATAATAATTTAACATCATTTTTTTTTTGGTTAATGGGTGTTTTAGACTGCCTATACTAATCGTCTTGTGAAAAGTATTATATAAATCGTGATCCTACCATACAATGTATGCAAAGTCCTTATCCAGTCGCGAAAAGGAAATTGAAGGCAATCATTGTTGTCAAAATCGGTTTGCAAATCTGGAACCCTTGACTCTGATAATATTTACAATCAAAACAATTACGTACGAGCATCGTTACCATGCAATTTTATCGGTAAAAATCGGTCTGAAAGTTTCAATTTTTTCGTGTATAAAAATGTAATTAAAATGTTAAAATACATTGGTATCAACATAGCAAGATATATTCATTCTTAGTAACTATAAAAATCAAGAGCACAATTCAACTTAATAAAAAAAAAATGCAATTCGGTTAATTAAACTTCAAAATATTGCTAATTCTAACAAACTCCACTAATATGCATGTATTGAAGAACTTGTATAGAAGTTTCAGTTCTTCAATACATGCATAATCTACTCCCATGATAGGTCTACTTCACAGTTGACCTTGTATAACATTATATTTAGTTAGAAACGTCGATACAGGTCTAGACAATATTGTTTGAAAAAGGAAACAATTGTTTCCGAAACGTCCATTTGGTACGTTGTATAGCCAATTTGATCAAGTTTGTGAATTGTTGAACCAAATTGGTATGCTTGTCTTTATCAGTATAGCCTATTTCTGATTTTTCTGGTGTAATTTGAATCGCGCACTATAATTTTTTACATATTTGGTCAGACACTGCATTAACTACTACGACTTACGTTGCGTACTAACGTGGGAGTGTCCAAGAAACATTTGCCAAAGTTATATTTGAAAAATGTTTCACGTTTGTGTGATTCCAAAGTAACGTTTGTGACCGAAATATTGGAAAATTTCACTTTTAAATGGCCACAGAACCTAGCATAAACATTATATCAACAAGTTTGTTGTTGATAATGGTGCTCACTGGTGGGATCAAGACATGCAGATGTTTAAAGATTAAAATAATTTCCAAAATACTGAATAAAGTTTATGGAGCGTTCGGTAACGTTTGTGACCTCGCACGGAAATGGTTTTTTGCTCCAAATGACTTCAAAGTAGAAATTCTCTGACATGTTAGCGATTTTTTTATTGCGCTTTTCACGTATGACTGTAAAAACTGCTCAGATGGCCGAATAAAAAAGCTGATTTTTTGCTTGAAATCAAAAAAGGTTTAGTTTTCACTGGAATGAGCCGTTTGCATGTGTCGTTATGTAAAATTAGGTACTCAAACACGCTAAAGAGTTGTTCATCGCAAATCAACAACGATGATTTTCATTTTCATTCATGCGTCCGCGTATTTTTTTATCGAAGGGGTAACAGATCGATACTCATCTTCATAAAAATATTTAGCAAAAACTGCTTGTTTTTATGTTTGTTACTTTGTCGTTTTCAACTGTTCCCAAAGGCTGGTGTAGTGAAATACAGGGTCCGTGCGACTGAGTGTCCTAGCTACTATTCATTTGTGTAGAACGTACTAGTACATGTGCAATCAATAAATCATTGATTGCAACTTATTCCGTGTAGTTCAATTAGACCCGGACTCCAGGTTATGGGAATCACTCAGTCTTATTACATCGGTCCTTGCACGTACTCAAGTTCCTGACGCGCGATGAACAGTTCGACGATCACGTGTACTGCGCTTATTTGAATATGAACAGTGGATTCATCAGAAATCAATAACGACGGTGAGTTGTTGAATCTCTATCGAATAGTCATAGTTGAGAAAGAACTGGCCTGAATGTCGCATGTTAACGCCGATGAAAGACTTCCGTCCGAAACGTCAAGTGCGTATATGTTTATTATTAAAACATCGTGAAACAAAAAAGTCTTATTTTACATCTTTGTAGGCGCATGGTGGAGGAAAATTGCCATTTTGGTGGGCCCAAGAACAAAATCAGCTGTAACTCGTGATTGACTTCAATTCACGATTTAAATTTAAACTAAGTAAATGTGCTGCATATTCCGGGTTATATTCTTGTCATTATTAGTTATGATTTGGTATCGTGATACTTTAATACGGGAAGTTTGTAATGTGATGGGACGTTTTGTTTGCCGGACCATGCAAATAGCAGGAAAATGGTGTTGCGAGTACGATGTGACGTCACATGAAACCACTTTTAGAAATAATTTATATAGAATGCTGTATAGGTGTCCCCGAATAGTTTTGTAATAGTGTATAAACGGATATCACACTATTATTATTACACATCAACCATACACTAACTTTTCCGTAATGTGACTCATACATATCCACCGTTTGCAAGCGTTTACGCGATACTTGGCTTGAAGGTGAACACCGAGTATTTTATTGGAAAAAAGGCTTTGAATTTAATTTGCAAACCCACAATTTCTACTTTTAAGCAGACGATTTTGGTACTCCTCTAATATTTAAAATTGTTTAGACGACACCATACGCTACCGTGTACCATGGAGGCATTGGCCTTGCTAATGAGCAGGATCCCTATCTTTGTATTGTTTGTGAACGTTGTTAATGGACAAAGTAAGTACTTGATCAATCCGTGTAATTATTGTATGTTATATTATATATAATATTATGTTTTTAATATTCAATTTGTTACACCACTTGTTGTTCAGCCAATATTGACCTTACCAAAGATATGAGAAATAAGTGTTCTCAAAATAATGTAATTTGATATTAAAACAACAAATCCCTAGCTTCCACTGACAAGTGTTTGAACCACTGCAGAAACCTCTGAGTTTTTCTGCTCAAGCGCCAGGCACTTAACAAGATGCAAATTGCTCGGTTTCAAAACCGGAAGTAGATTGTCAGACGTGACCTGGGAGGCATTTTCACATAATTCAAACACAGGTGTTTTGACACATGTCATTAAGTTGTTGTTTGATTGGTGGTTTTTGATAATACCTCAGCACAAAAAATATCGAAACTTCGATCAAAATTTAATATAGAAATTCAAATAAAATAAATTTACAAAAAAGAGTTAACAAAATCCGATACTGTTGACGAAGAGTTTATATTGATATTTTGATATTTTGACAGGTTGGGCTAATGGTTAAGATGAAAGCTTATGATAATTTTCAAAAGAGGAATATACGCATAATACGGACAAATAATATTCCACTTTTATTTTCCTTCTTTCCATGTTTCTTATTTTCCCCAATGGTAATGCTACGTAATGTGTTATAATCATGTACTCAAAAAGATGATTTACCAAGTTGGCAGACAAAATTACATGATGTTGTGTTGAGAGAGTATCATAGGAGTGTCCCGCCTGTGCATGATGGAGCGGTACAAGTGGATCTTGGGTTCTCACTCATGGATTTAGATGTGGTAAGGCATTGCGGGCAGTAGTTAACCCGTCTATATGCGACACCAAGGGATATAATAAACGGCCTTGACACGAGTCAAAGGTCGGGATCACCGGAAATAACGATCGTCCCGGTGTAGCAGGAATGTAAAGTCCCCCGTTCTTATTGCCGCCCGGGTTGTACAGTAAAGTATAGGCTAACAACTCTCACGCAACATTAGTTTAACGCTTTACTCCGTGATGGTCTGTGAAAGGCGGACTACCATTTCAGGGGGACCAAGATTCCTTTCACACTGGCGCTAAAATCCAAAAATCGCGCGTAGCGGCCAAACGGAAGGAGATACGCAGACCCGATCCATTTTTTTTTTTCAATTCAAATTTTTCAGTTTTCTAGATTTCGGCATTTGGAAATAAATCACGATTTTCAAACCGTCGTAACTCGGGAAGCGAAGGCGTCGCGGCGCTCGAACTTCGGGGAATTGATGATTGTAGTTCAAGCTCTTTTTTCACGCAGTTCAAATTTTTGAAACGCGCAGTGCGCGGAAGTATATTTTCGGTAAATTTTAGAGAATTAAAAAAAATCACCGTCACTCGAGTTCTACATGGGCTATCGAGCCCAAATTTAGCTCGCATTTAGACGCGTCTACGCGGGGGTCAAAAGGTCAGTGGTCGACGTACTTTTTTCGTACTGAGCCTTAGTCACTGTACAGACAATGACAATTTTTAGGGGTTTTCGAAACCCCCGTCGGGTCGAAATTTGACACGTAGGGCCAACTGTGAGCGAGGTCGTATCCATTGGTCAAAAAAGAGTTAAGAGTCAAAAGTCGACGAGCTTTTACCTGAATCACGGGATGGAAGATTACCGTTTCTTCGCCGAAACTCGAGTTCCGCGGGGCTATCGAGCTCAAATTTGGAGCGCCGGGGGAGCATATCCGCCCGCGTTCTCTACAAGTGTCAAAAGCTCAAAGGTCGATGCCTTTTTCCTTAAATACAATCATAAAGGCTGTACAGTTTTTGAGTGGACTGCCTATCGGTTAGAAATTTAGAGGGGAGGTT
This sequence comes from Ophiothrix spiculata, assembly GCA_000969725.1. Lineage (NCBI taxonomy): Eukaryota > Metazoa > Echinodermata > Ophiuroidea > Amphilepidida > Ophiotrichidae > Ophiothrix > Ophiothrix spiculata. Next base: position 13,807 of record JXSR01S012896.1, read on the forward strand.
TGATTCCAAGTCTTATGTCCAAAACGCAAGGGTCGACGCGCTTTACGGATATTAAGGTTTTTAAAACGAAGTGGCTTTATTTCGAAGGGTTTCGAATGGGATTCCGACGCCGAAGCCTACGTGTCGTATCAAAGGGTCAAAAGGTCGATGCACTTTTCTGGGGTTTGGACATTTTTAGGATGTGGGGGTCTATTATTAAGTCACGCACGATTGTCGAAACGTCACGCGTTTAGCTCCGGTTTTAAACGGTCCAGGTAGGGGGGGGGGGGGAAGAGGCTATCGAGCGTCATATCCAAGGAGAGGGATGAGGAGTGACAATAGAATAAAGGTCAATGTACTTTTTCCTACGGATTTGTTAAGATAGGCCATTTTTACCCCAAATGCGCCGACGTGTGGTATGACACAGTCGACGCCGTTAAGAGCGGTGTCACGACGGCGTCGTGTGTGGCCGTAACGCAATAAAATATTAGCGTTCGTGGTTTAACCATTCATTTCAGACCCTCTGTGGAAGGGGAAACATGTCTTACTGTAACTTCTGCGACAAAACGTTCATCCGTAGTTACGATCTGAAAAGGCAAAGAATCACCGTACATTTCGACCAAATTCACTCATTTATTTCGACGAAATGTCTTCTCGCCACGCCGACTTGCGATCGGAAAGCGAAGATGAGGAAAGATTAAATGACGATAGGCAGGCTAGCGACTCTGAAGAGAGTCGACTTGAAGAATTTAGCCAGGCCTACGTCGACTAGTACGAAAAAACCACAGCCACCACCGAAGAGGCGAGGAACGAAAAGTACATCGCGGAAGGCATGACTGAATCGGACGCCAAAAAGCACGTTCGATAAAGTACTGTGGAAGCTGAAGAAGATCTTTTTTAAATATAACCTTGAATTTATGTATTACGATCTTATTTTGAGCGATATGGATAGACACCAGGCGATGAAGGACGACCTCGAGTTAAAACCAAACGACGATCAAAATGACCGCAAATCCATCAAGCGAGTTCTTTCGAAACATTCTTACGAGTTTGATCAATTATTACTTTATTTCATTTCTATTCAATTTTGGTTCAATTTTACCTGTGACTGTTACATCAAATGACGACTTTGCAGTATTCCCGTAAGCATCCCGTTACTGTCGTGGTTCCAATGGGGAATGCATCCCCAGGCTGATGTCAGTGTCACAGGTTCACCGGAATTGTCACTTGTTGTTGGGGGCGTCCATGTTACGTTAGCAGTTGGCAATCCAACATCCGTTGTAACATCCTTCTTCTTCTTCTTCTTCTTCTTCTTCTTCCGTTATAGTACAGTCCTCTAAGTAGAGTAAAGTCGTACTGTGGGAGGTGCAGAGGCAGCGTGCGGGAACACAAACTTGCTGCTTCAGGTGACGTGTATATACATGTATGTACAGGTGCGTAGATCACTGAGCTCCTCAGTATCAGTGGTGCAGTTGTGCAAGTAAAAATGAAGACCACAGCAAAATCTAGCCACGTAGTGTCAGTGGGTGCAGTCTGATTTTGAACTGCTCCAGGGATTCTGCTGACACTACACTGGTAGGGAGTTGGTTCCAAAGAGGAATGACGCTAGGGAAGAATGACTGTTGGTAGGCGATGATGCGGCAATGATGTTGACGGAATTGCAGAGCCTGACCCCTGGTGGCTTGAGTTGACAGGAGGCACAGATGGAATGGCAACGAGACCAATCATGGTGACCTTGTTGTGCGCACGTCTTTCATGAAGTGTCTTCCATTGCAGGTCTTGGAGCATGCTGTTGACGCTGTGTCTCTGATCATAATCCGCTTTCACAAATCTTGCAGCTCTACGTTGTACCATATCAACTTTGCTCACAAGTTCTTTAGTTTGGGGATCCCAGACAGACGACGCATATTCCAGAGTAGGACGGACATAGGTGGAGTAAGCCTGCTCTTTAATCTTCTGCGGACATTTCCTGATGTTTCTCCTGAAGAATCCCAGTGTTCTGTTGGCCTTTTTTGTGATGTTGTTAACGTGGGCTTTCCAGCTCAAGGATCACTGGATCTTCACGCCAAGATATTTTACGTCGAAAGCAGTGTGAAGGATAGTCCCATGGATGGAGTACTGGGCATTGAAGATCTTTTTGTTATTGGTGATTCTGAGCACTTCACACTTGTCTGGGTTAAAAGCCATCTGCCAGGTCTTCTCCCATGTTTGAAGTTGGTCGAGGTCGTCTTGGAGAGCAGTAGCATCATCGATGGAATGGATGGGTCTATAGAGGAGTGCATCATCGGCAAATAAGCGGATGTTGGACTTAACCGCATCAGGTAGATCGTTGATAAAAACGAGGAAAAGTAAGGGTCCAAGGACCGTTCCCTGTGGAACTCCTGATGTAACTTGTGAAGTGCAGCTCCTTTTACCTTCCAAGACGACTTGTTGGCTACGTCCAGTAAGGAAATCACGTATCCAGGATAACAGTTGGCCTCACACTCCGACATGATGTAACTTTAGGAGAAGTCGTTCATGAGGTACTCGGTCGAAGGCTTTCGAGAAATCCAATAAGATGGCGTCGATTTGGTCTTTGTCACGAAGTCCTCCGGCCAGGACATTTGTTTCAGATGGAATGTTTATCAACCTTGGTAGCTCATTATCTGTCAATAGCAAAGTATTTAATTAGATAAAATATATATCTTACATTTTGGCAAGAAAAGTAAATGCATAGTTGTCTGACATGACATTGGTACAAGTTTCAAAATATCTCAATCAATGTTTGCATTAGCTTTTCTGAAAAAGCTCATCCGCCTGTTGCCTGCTATTCTGGACAGTTTAATCGGAATTAACAATAGCCATCCGCCCAAAACCGACAGAACCGTCAGAAAACCGCCGGTTGAGTTTTGAATATTTATATGCAAATGGGGGAGGAATAATACATTATGATAAGCAACTCAATATGTCGCAGACTTGAGTAAGGTCATTTTCATTTTGACTTTGTAGATCATGTAATTTGACCCCGCGTAGGACGCATCTTTAGACGCTCCATCTACGAGCCAAAGTTAGGATCGATAGCCCCCGTAGAACTTGAGTTGCAAAATGTATGTGCGTCACTTTTCTTTGATGGTTTATATTCGTTGATATAAAAATGATTGGTTTCTTGAACATTACTAATATTGGGGACTATAAGCTCACTGTCTTTATATGTTAGCTGGCAATTATTACATTCCTTTGTCCTACCAACCTCTCAAATTTGCATACATCTCGCAAAGATTGTGTATTGATGTATAGAGGATATCTACAGACTGGAGGCGTTTTTATCTCCGTTAGCCGTTATGGGGAGAACTAGTGTCTTTGTGTTTTGAGCTTCTGTTTTCTGATTAATTCTTTGAATATTTGGAACGACACGGTTTAAAAGGAAACGACATGAATGTTGATGCATACATAACTTATTAAAGGTTGATATTTGAACATTTACATTTCATACCTGGAAGTCCATTTCGGCACGTGATGAAATTGATAATGGACGAAGAGTTAAATAATAGAGTAAGCAATGTTCTGAATATTTACCACAGTAAACATAAACAATTGTTCTCCGACTGCTTGACGTCACCTAATTAGAACTCTATTAAATGACCTTGTTTTTAAATTAAGTGTATATACATGTTAGTTTCTGTTGTGGGGGCGAGGTACTTCCATGTAAAAATGTATACATGATGTTGTGTTGAGAGACAACCTTGGGTTCTCACACACTGAACTCGACTTGGTGAGACAATCTACTTGCTTTTTCGATTTCCGTAAATTTACAAGAGTCAGATTATGAATTTATGTACCTACCTGTGGATTTCAATAAAAAAAAATCTCCCCAAAATAGGGTTTTGCCCCCTACGTACATATGATAGATAACACATTGCTCATGGTTTCATTTCACCAGGAAGAGAAAACCGGATCGGTGTCAGCACACGGTAGTTCAACAAGGGTACGTGTTTTGCACACACATTTTAAACTGAACAATTTGTTTGTCAAAAGCACTGCGGGGTAGTTATTTAAACTGTCAATGATGATATAATCGAGAGTTTGCGAAAATAAGGTTAAGGTTACCATATGCGATAGCCTAACTTTAAAATGCATAACGGTTATCGCTACGGTATTCGCTAACGCTATTTAGGAAGCTAGCCTTAGGGACTGATTTATAGATATGCATGAGTTATTTTTATATCCCTATACTTTATTAATGGGTTAACACCCACTTAACAAATGTGTGTGGACGTTTATAATGTCTAGTCCCTAGTGCTATGCGCACGCATGTGGCAATGAAATCATAAAACCATGAAATTAATTTGTACCCCGTTGTGATCACGGAGCGTGAATAACTGTAGTCCTTATGTTCTGATCAACATCATTCGATTAGTTTTGAGAGTTAATGAGAGCATAGTTTGTGCACCATAACAGTTTAACGTATGTCTCACGTTAACTTAGCGTGAAATCTAGCCATCCTGTACGTTATTTCTTCGTCCATCGGATCAATGAACGCTATTTTTAAGGATAAGGTTACCGATAATGCAATTGCAACTGCCAGTCACACGCTAATAAAAACACACATAAATCAATGGCAACCACTCAAGCAGTGAATAGTGCTGGCCAAATGTCCCAAATTAAGCTTGAAATTCTGGGATTGTACAATGTCACACAATTGTTTTATATAGCTTCAATTATAGGTTACACTTTGTTTGATCATATATTGATGTCTGAATGGCATAATTTGTATGGATAAATCAACACGAGACGCATATAATAGTAGTGTTTAACGTACAGCTCTAATTGAAATTTAGTTTAATAAGGGTTCCGCTGCCGTTATTTTAACAGCTGCTTATTTGCATTTGAAAAGAAATAAGGTTACCGTCCAAAATAGCGATAGCGTACATACAACGCAAACTCTCAATTATCAATACAGAAAGTTTAGATGGGGGCGCAAATGAAAGAGGAGGAGTGGAGGAGGAGGAGGAGGAGGGGGAAGAGGAAGAGGAAGAGGAGGAGGAAAAGGCAAGAATGGTAATAATCATGAAAATGTTTTTTAGGTATGGACCGACAAACGAATCAATTGGAATCCCGATGATTACAATGGCACTACATCTCTTTTAATTAACGACTGGTATGTCTGGCGACCTGATATTGTTTTGTGGAATAGGTATGTAGCAAAATGTTTTTCATCTGAAAAACACACTCTCTTTTACATACATTTGTAATAAGAAATACTTTAAAAACCCGATACGGTCTAAAATAAAATAAAGTAATAAGCTTTATGTTATCTATTATATAAACCTATTTTCAACTATTTCTACAGCGGCCATTCTTACGAAACCTTGGACGCAGAAGTTATCGCTATGCACAATGGCACATTGATGCAATTTCAATCACTTCAAGTTGATTTTAATTGTAGGATGGACTTTCGGTTCTTTCCATATGATAAACAGAAATGCCAGATGACATTTGGTTCCTGGAACAACCACGAAGGAGTCCTTAATATAACGGAGAAAGCTTACGCAAAAGCGGGTTATTACCATCCCGCGGCGGATTTCAAACTACTTGAATTTACCGCCGAAAGAAAGTCAATGAAATTTGATTGCTGTTCAGACCCGTTCACAGCAGTCGTATATACTTTCAATTTACAACGAATATCAAGTGCGTACAGCGTTAAACTTGTCCTTCCCGCCGTACTTTCTGGATTCATGGTCTTGGCAACATTTCTCCTGCCTCCTGCTTCTCACGAGAAGATCACATTCTGTGGTCTACTCTTCGTGGGTATCTTGCTGCAACTGATCTATATTCATGACGTAGTTCCTGCAAGTGGCAACACCATGTTGGCAGACCTCTTGGTTTTTATTCTCTTCATTGACGGCTTTGCTACGACCGCTGCAGTGTTGTCTTACACGAAATACCCGGATATGCAGCCAAACGCTGATTACAAAGCTGAAGGAGATGACAATGATTTGAGAAGAAAGGTACCCGTAGATGTGAGTATTTACTCCCCTGTCCCTGAATTTAATGTAACGCTTTTTAGCATTGCCACATGTATCTGCCAGTGCCTTCACTTCAGGAACCACACCACTAAATAGATTAGGTGTAGTAGATTCCTGCAGATTCAGGGAGGCCAACTCTCCCCTTAAAAATTCCTTTTTAACAGAGGAATTTTTCTATGAAATTTGGTAGAATATAATACAAATGTATTGTTGAAATAAACAAATCAAAAAGCTGTTTCGCTTCGTTTAAATAAAAAAGGCAAATTTTTCAACTTTGTCCGATTTCGACTTTGAGGTGTCAAATTGTTTATCTTTGCCCAGCGATCAAAAGAGTCAATGGTGACCTCGTCGTCCGGTCCTTCCTTAGGGGATCCAATGTCAAAAGAAATGTCAATAGAAAGGTCAAATTATCAACTTCGGTGGTTAAGGTGTCAAACTGTTCGTCTTGGAACAGCGATCAAAAATGGTCAAACGTGATAATATGGTTTATGCATGCAGAAGTTGTTTGACAAAAAAGGACAACCGGTAGGGTTTCTGTTTCTTCAGAGACATGTCTAAGGCGGGGCGTCACTAGACTTCCTCACCGAAGTGAGAACTTCTCACCAACTAAATTTCATGATATATGGATAATTAGACCATTTAGGTAAAGTATTTTTACATGAATACATTCAATTCTTTTTTAAGTCCAAAAACGAGTATGTAGAACTTCCCACTGAGTGACGAATATCAAATTATACGCCATTTCTAGGTGGGTACTTCTAAACAGAACTTCTCATTGAGAACAGGCAGTCTAGTGACGCCAGGCCTAAGTCTAGTTGTTTCATCATATATTCAATATATTTTTCACAACACCTTCGTATATATTTTTGTTTGACAGTGGAAAAGGGAAATACTTCGACATTTTGACCAGGCGTTATTTGTGCTATTCACCATTGTGTTTCTTATCGGGATGGCCATTATCTTAGGTCACCACAACTGAAGCCAGCATCTATCCATAAAATCTGTATCTATTTTGGACTCTGAAGGAGTGAAGATGAAAAAGAACGCCTTCCTTGATAAAATGAATATTGTCTTGTTTTGATTTTTTAAACTATCGTTCATGACAGCTTTTACCAGCTGTATATGCTACCTTTCCTGCATGTTATCA
>JXSR01S012897.1:14933-25645 GCA_000969725.1 Ophiothrix spiculata
GCTGTATTGGAAGAGATAAAGGCACTGGAAGGTTTTTGTGGACAAAAGAACGTAAAACATGCTATTGGCACCCGATTTTTCGGAATGAGCGATATTGAGACAATTATGCTTTGATTTTTGGATCGTCGGGTATGTAAACATCAAGTGATAGTGTTATCATGAAATTCACAGAATTGATACTTTTTGCATCTTCCAAACCATATTTGGTGATGATATCAATCAGGCTTTTGAATGTATTTTAAAACATTTCTAAACATTCTAAATTAACAAGCACACTTTTTGAAATTAAAAATTTAAGAAAATAAAAACACTGGCGACAGTTTGCTATCGAATGAATTTGGTGGAAAATCATCTTTTTGAGTACAAATAAAAAAGTTTTGATTGTTTATTTCTATTCTATTATATGGTTTTCCTTGATTTCAAAGAAGTTTTTATGAATTTTCATATCCATGTGGCTAATAGTAATACATTTAAAATCTGTGCAAAAATACAAGTAAGTATCCAAATGATCAGCTGATTAGATAATTAAAACGACAATAATTGTGACGTTCGGGGTTATGAACTTGTTGTTATGTAATCATATCTTTTGTTATCTGAAGACCTTTGCTCCAGGTTGGAAATCATTTTGATCGCATTGCGTTATTATTGAAAAATATTTATCTCTCTTCTGGAACATGGTTAGGTCAAATACCTTAACCAGAGAATTGTTGTTTCAAAATCTTGGCTTGTCTGTTGATTAGAGGATGCTGGGATAGCTTCCCACCATGCATTGCAATCTATTTTTATGTAGCACCATCAGGGTAATCATTTACATTCGATCTGTTCTTTACAGTGGAGTATCAAGCAGAACACTGGGGCAGACTTCCATCAAGGCACCTATATCACAATTTCAGGGAGGCTGACAGTGGGCAAATAAAATATTTTAGGGAGGCAAAGAATTTTCAAAATTCTGCAGGAATACTGCTCATTAGAAACAGTTATGTAAAATTTTGTAATGGGCAAATTGTCCAAAAATCATTAAAAATTCACTTTAAGTGCAAAAAATGAACATGAAATTCTTAAAAAAAATAGCTTGAAATGTGTTGCAAAATTTCCCTTTTTTTTTGTGAGAACAAACTTTGAAGGCAAAACTAATTCTTGGGGAAATGCACTTCTCAAGGCAAAGGAAAACCCTTTAATTTCTTTCTTGTCTTTCCTCCTTTTCTTCCCCTTTCATCTCTGTTCTTTCCTTCTTTTTCCCTCCACTCATTCCTGACCTCTTTTAATTCCACTCCGTATATTTTTCCTTTTTTGCTCATTCTTTTATTTCCTTTTTCCCGCAAAAGGGGATATATAGAAAAAAAGAGGAAATGCAAGAAGTTTGAAGTATTGTTAGTTATAATTATATAAAAGCCTGACTAAGATTAAGAAAACTTGGAAAATAATTATTAAAGGTGACCAAAATTGTGTCATCAGTTTGAGCTTTAATATTAAGTTGAATTGAAGCATGGGATAGCATAGAGATAATGTAGATCTTGCTTGGAACCAACTTAGGATAGAGACAGAGTCACACAGAGAAGGGAATATGGTGCACAGTTTCAGCTGAGGCGATTCAATTTGCTAGTGACGTAAATGCACAGTGAGGAGGGCTAGACTGATGAGCTGGTAAAGAGACTTGAATAGGGTTGATTGCAAGGTATGTAACCATGGATAGGGCCAACTTGCACTATTGGACTCAAGTAAGATTTTATAGTTAAGATCTCCAGGTCTGCATAAATATCTGCCCATGCTTTGTTGAATCAGGGTTTGCTAAGTTGCTTCGATTAGGCATTGTTTGACATTATCTAAGATGACAAGTCTGCGCAATGCTGTATCTTTCTTTCTTCCAATATTGTGCAACCTCATATATAAAACGTACAAGCAGATTTTGAAGTCCAGAAAATGACCGAGACTGGGTTGGGGACAGCTAGGGGTAGAATAACCTACTCTTTACGATACTTGATTTCATTTACAGATACCTACACTTCTGTACATGGGACACACGACTGACATTGGGGAAATTCCGGTAGAAGTATTGTCCAATGATTTCTAACTCGGTATGCCTGTACGAAAAGCATGAAACTGATATTGACCACTAACCAGTGCTGCTTCTGGGTGGCTATCTTATCAAAATTGCTTTCGTAATCATTTAATCCATGTCTTCAAACAAGGCTCTAGTGGATTCAGAAATAGAATATAATTTTCTTGATAACCAAAATAATAAGATCTTGTGCAATTTATAGACCTGGGAGGGGATGAGTCAAACATCAAATGGGTGTAAGGCCCATGATCCGACAGGCTGGGGCATTCGATGAGAGGAAAGCTAAAAATGTGGGATAAAAAAGGTAAATATTACAATCTAAGTACCTAAAGGATGCAAAACAGCTAAATGAGTGAAATGATTGTGACGATCTACCTGCGAATCATTTAGGTATTCATACACGCTACAGAGTTGTTCATCGCAAATCAACAATGATGCGTCCATGCGTCCACATATTTTTATCGCGCGCGAGGGTGGCTTTAGCCACCTGAGAGTGATAAAAATACACTGACGCGTGTTTGAATACCTTTCAACAACAAACATAATCATGAGAGGGCATGAATTAAATTCTAAATGTTTTCAATTTAATAGATACTCATCTTCATAAAGATATTTAGCAGAATCTGAAGCAAAATACTTGTTTGCAAATGTTTGTTGCTTGCCTTTTTCAAATGTTCCCAAGCACCATTCTGCACATATTTAAAAATGCCCAACGCGCGATGAACAGTGCGCCTTCTTATGTGTACTGTATAAACATACTTTCGTAAAGGCTGTGTTGTGCATGACGCGCTAATTTGAATATCAACTGTGGATTCATCACAAATTAATTATGGTCCAGGCATGGCATCCGCATGGTGCAATCCCCTTACTTAATAGCCCACCTAGGCGAAATATGAACCATGGTAGCATGGTCAACAATGGTCAACCATGGTCAAATCATGGTCAACCATGGTCAAATCATGGTCAACCATGGTCGGCCATGGTTGACTATGATCAACCATGGTGACTGACCATGGTCAACATGGTTAGCATGGTTGACCATGGTCAAACATGTTTTGGCAAGGTTGACCATGGTCAAACATGGTCATTTTCAAACTTGACCATGGTTGACCATGGTCACCTCAAGTTATCCATATCTGACTATGGTCAACCATCATTGGAGTGTGTTTGACCATGGTCAGGCAATTTCAAATTGAGACATTGACCATAGTCCCCCATGCAGCCCATGTCTGACCATGGTCACAAGAAAATCCATCATGTTAACCATGGTTGGCCATGGTCAAACAGATACAATTTAACACGACAGTTTTTGTATATTTAATCTTTTTTTAGATTTACAAAATGTAAGTTATAGTACACTTTCTTGTGTCAAAACAAGAGTGTTACCATGGTCAAATATGGAAAATATGTCCATGGTTGACCATGGTCAACCATGGATAAACATAATCATATTGACCATGGTTGACCATGGTGTGACCATGGTCAACCATGGTAAAACTCTGCATGTTTGACCATGGTTAACCATGGTTAAACATGATCATATTAACCATGGTTGACCATGGTCAAACATGCAGAGCTTTTGACCATTGTCACTTTGGACTGTGCTTGACCATGGCGTGCCATTTTTCAAAAACATGGTTAACCATGACCATGGTCAAAACTCGCATAGGCAATGTTTAAGGTGAAAATAGTTCCGTTTACTATCTGTACTTTCATTAATCTAAGGTTCCATCATATTTGTTACCTTGTTCTGAATTTGCAGAGATTAGGGCCCTGTATTTATTTTTTTAAATCTGTCATCTGCAGCATTAGGCTGGATTGTCATACTTGACTTCAATCTATTGTTATAGAAACCTACATACCAAAAATAGTGTTACTCCATGTGGTGAAGTAGGACACCTTGAGGCTGCCTGGACTGTCATCATCAACCTGATATTAGCACCTTGCACCATTTGGACTGATCAATCAAAGAAAAGAAGCCAGTGCTTTGTGGATGCTTTCATTTCTTTGTGAGAGCTGAGCAGGTTTTGCATTGACTAAAATTGGCAAATCAAGGGTACAAGTACGGTATATAATACTATGCAAAAGTTACTGCATGGTGTTTTCAGATCCCAAAGGTGCAAAGAGCCTCTTGACAAGTAGAAATTGACTGATATGTTATAAGTACAAATAAAACCAATTACACTTGCTCCCCCTGTACCCCATACGCTCTTGAAAGTAGGAAAGTCCCACCCCATAACCCTAACTCCCAACACCACTTCTCCATTTAAAAACCATCTCCTCGGAAATCAGCAAGTTAAAAATGATGAATTTCCACCTGGATTCGAACCCAGTACCCATCGCATCCCAAACCCAAGCCACTGAACAGGCGCTGCCATGGCAGCAATTTCGTATAGCTAACTCCTGTCTATGAAGAATTGGACTTAGGCAATTTGCCTAACCTTGTGAATTGTGATTTTTTGTTGTTGTTTGGTAGGGTTCAGGTTAAGGTGTGAGCTTTTTTGGTGGCTGTGAAGTATATTATTCTATATGCTCTTAATCAGTAGGTCTTATTTCTTATCTTATCTAGTGCTCAATCCATCTAGTGACTGAATCAGACTCATCATTCACTATACATGACCATGAAGATCTAAAGGTGCGTTTACACTGTGACCTAGGGCAACGACGGAGGGTAACTAAAAAGTTGTAACTGAAAACGACTGATAGTAACGATAGTGAGCATGGCTAGCGGATTGTGTGAGCGTTAACTGACTTTAACTAACGATGACAGGCGTAAAATCCAAAACTGCAATACGCAGGTCTACGTTGCTTGTCTTTACCCCCAATTCGTCACAGTGTAAACGCACCTTAAGGAACCTCAATATTTTCAGATGACACATTTCATTTAACTAGCAGTTAGCACTTTCTGATTTCCTTTTGACCGGGAGATAATAGTAATTGTTTAGCATTTCTTAGCCAAATTGTTCATGAAACATCATGTAATTATTCACTAAACATGCCAACATTGCTGTTGCTCTAATGGATTTCCGGACAACATGTATATGAGCTTTCTTTGCACATGTTTTTTAAATTAATGAATAGATAAGAGACCGTTCACAAACAGTCATTTGAATTTTTGATCCTTGAAAGGGTACCCTGTACCAGAGTGAAAACAGAGTTTTACATGTTTTTCTATGGGGTACGTTGCCCACTAATTTTTGTCGCAAAAAAGGGGGCGAGGGACCGAAGTGGGTCCAGAGTGCACAGAGAAAAACCTGCAGGATCTAGTTTGGACTGGCAATTAATTGCACATAAATGTTTGGACTAGAAATTGATCCTGTGACTCATTGGTGCAAGATGAAAGAAGTTTAATTGTACCATTAGTGATAATTGGATCAGGGTGTGGGAGGTCCTGGGTTCAAATCCAGGTGAAAACCCATGTTTGATTTGGTCATAAGTGTTACGGTTAGGCATGATTTTATGTATCATGTTGAGAGAGAATTTCCACTTGTGCACAAGAGGCACGGTCAGCTCTAGTTCTGTAACCACTTATAAATTCAAAAGAAAGTTTCATAAAATACTTTTAATTCTGCGATGTTCCAATTGTCAATTGTCTTACACAATTCTTATACAGTAGAAACTCATTATAACGAAATCTGATATAAGAAAAGCCCTGTTATAAAGTAGTAATTTTCCTGTATCATTTTACTAATTTATTTTGTTTTTTATTGTTTTTAAAACCCTGATATAACGAAATTTTGGATATAAAGAAGTAATTTGTCTGTCCCCAGCAACTTCGTTATAATGAGTTTCTACTGTATTAAAATATTAAAATCTGTAAATATCTGTTGCTGGCAACATAGATTTTGCTGCCAATTCAGAAAATAAAGTAATTTCAAATAAGAATCAAATAGAACATGAGGAAAATTACCTCATTTTGAATTTTAAAACAAAATCATTTGATATTTGTTAATCAATCCAGATTCCGTACTCGAAGAAGACTAATTTCTTATCATGTAATATAGTGGTACACAAGTGTAAATTTGCGATTTGTACCAGTTAGTCATGGTTACTTCGACATGATTTTCTTTTCAATTAATTAACAGATTTGTCCAGATAAACAAATGGTTGACAGATGAAGAAAGTACAGAAGGAATAGTGGTAAATTGACTTTGTAGATTGGGGAAGTTGTTGAGCCAATGATTTCCTTGATCTCCCTTCAGTTTAACATTTGAACTTTTCAGTACTGCTTTGTTGTTACAAGGGTTTAATTACAGGAAAAGGTTGTAATAAAAATGACATAAGTAGGCCTAATAAATAAGGGATAGGGATAACAGCCTTCAGAAATGTATATTCCATAGAATCAGTTCATTTCTAGTAATATTCATAAACTTTTCTTTAAACTATATGAGACATTACTTATTTCAAAGTTTACAACTCCTGGAATATGGTCTTATCATGCAAGCACATAAACTAAAATTTTCCAGCTGGATTGTTCCCCCTTTTGGACCTTCAGTGGCCAACTGGACATTCCCCTTTTGGACCTACAATGGACGTTCTTTATTAGGGGCGCACCATTAGATATCCAGGGGGGAGCAGGAAGTTGGGTTCGGGGTTGAATTTTTTTTTTTGCGTCCCGTTCGGGAGGATTTTTTTTTTCTTAGAAATTACTGTTTTTTTACCCCTATTCCACGTTCAGGGATGATTTTTTTCTTCTGCCAATGGAGGGGGATTTTTTTTTGGAAAAAATTCCTGCTTCCCCCCCCCCCCCTGGAAATCTAATTGGTCTCATTACCATTTTATGGCTATTAGGAAATCATCAAGTGCATGGTTACAATTATTTCATTATGTCATAATTTCCAATTTTATTTACAGGCCTACTTAATTGTCAATAATGGTTGAATAATCGTAGTAATGAAGTACTGTCACCATACATAATGGTTTACAGCTATGAAAATGGGTTACCATCATGAGTCACCGAATCCGGTCACATTGAACCAGAAATCTCGTCATCTGAACAGGAATTCGGATATGGACAGAATTACTGGACTCTGTCAATGCTTTCACCTAAATGTCTGTGTTAAGTCTAATTGCAACGATCATTTGAGGTTAAGGTTAGGTTTCAGTGGGTTTAATTGGGATTTGTCAGTCTGAGTTCAACAGGATTGTCATTTTAAAGGCATTTGATACAGGAAATTATGTTAATTACGTAAGTGAAGGCAATTGTTTTATATATGTCAATTTTGCTTGGCTGGCTAGAAATATTATATGGTAGGTTCCAAAACAGTTATTTTAGATTGTTACAAAGATTTGATAAGGTATAAGTCTAAAAAAGTGTGGTAACTGTGGTTCTTAGGAATAAATCCTCTGGCACATAGCAGGAAGCGTCTTTACCGTCTCGTGTGATAGCATCATCATCGTCTAGTGATCGCGGTAAATCTACGTAAACCCTTGCTCAATTTTAAGGTAAGGATTCTAATGTGTCTCTCTAGCTGATGTTTTTTTGGTTTATGAGATTGAATTGCAGGGATGAATATTATATTGTCGGATAAATAAATTTTGGTGAAATTGAGTCGGCATGACTTGGCGTAAAACCTCGAAATAACGTCACTATAAACATTAACATATGATTTACCCGACCATCTAATTTGCATATTTGCATAATTAATGAGCATTATACAAAACGCTAATTAATTATGCAAATATGCAAATTAGATGGGCGGGTAAATCATACATTAAAGTTTTAGGTCATAGAAACACATTGGCAAAGTTTCAAGTTAAAATTATTAAAGGTAAAAGTAGTATGAAGGTTTATTCATAAAATATTGGAAAAATATTGGCAAAAATTAATATTAATGAGCACATTTTGCCAGTTTTCCTCATTAACATCATCAATATATTGGCAAAAACAATAGAATACAAAGAAACTTTAAACAGCAATATGGCAAAAATCGTTTGTCCGATTTGGCTCAAATTTTGGAATTAAGATTTTTTTGCTTAGCTCTTTGCAACAGGCCTATTTTTATCTCAGTCAGAGCAACTTCATTTTGCCTTTAATACCACCTTAAAGTGACATGTTTTTATGTTTATAGAAATAAAAGAGTAGTTTCCTGTGATTGCTTACAGCATCCACAACAACTGGCATGTACATTAATTTTAACTTTTGCAGTGTAAGTTCTGATGGCATCAGCAGTTACGGGTCATTTTCATCCAGTGGAAAAAGCGAGGCGTTGTTTACGTGCCGGTAGCACATAACTTTATCAGAAAATGTTTTATGAATTGAAGATAATTTGAAAGATAGAAATGAGTGTTGCAGCTTCATATGCATAAATTAAAATTTCAGAATATTGTCATGCCAATATGGAAAAAAAAAACCATTGACGGGCTCTTTTATTGGTTTCAATAAGGGAATTATTTAGTGGCGTGCGCCCATCTAATCTAATGTTGAATTAGGACATTTCTGCACTAACTCTACATAAGTATGCACACATGTTTTGTGAATTCTCAAAGGAAAGTTACAAATGTACAATCTGAAATGTGCCTTTCAAGTTCAATTTAATTTGAAGTTTTTAACAACGTATTTATGAGTAATAAGTGGGTGAAAAGAAATATCATGTGTTTGATATGGTAAGGGTTAACAAGTTAGGTGCTGCATACAGGGAGGGGGGGGGGGGGTTGCATACTAAGTTAAATGCTCCATTATCACACCCATTAAGCATAGCATAGCATGTTTAATAGGAGCTCAGTGCAGGCAAAAGTTGAAGCTCTTTTAGCACATACGAATAAGGAGGGAAAGTCTTAGCTATACCCTCCGTCCATCCTCCCCCTTTTCCTTCCCCCACCCACTCCCCCCTCCCCTCTCTCTGTTCAGTACAGCAAACTATTGGGCCATCACTGCCATTCTGGCTGCAATGGCAGCAATTTTGGGATCATAGCCAAGTCTCCTGTCTGTGATTTGTTGGGATTTAAAGGTGATTTGGGGGATATTGTGAGATTCAGGGCGGGGGTAAGGGTTATAATGGAAATAGTGTAGCAAAAAATTGGTACAGTTTCACAAAATTCTGACAGGATACCACTAACACCCTTATATCCTTCTGGGGTTTGTCAAAATCACCTTTGATTTTGCAATATCATCACTAGTAAAATAATCCAAATAAAACAAAAAATGAGCTGTCCCTATATAAGTTCTTACTCATTTGAGAGTTGACATGCCTTGTGGACAAAACAAGGGGGAAACATTTACGGCGATAAACATTTTTATATTGGACTGAGTCAACCCAGATCGCTAATCCTGTCTTGAATTATAGGCCTACTGAGCCATGTCCTCGTCCTCATGCACAGCTAGGTCAATAATCAAGAGCAGGGTAGAGTTAATTTTTGATCCCGTATCTATTTCTGGATCAAGATTGTCATATTTCCTGTCTGTAACAGGGTTCTGTAAATCCACATGTGCAGTTTGTGAGCTGTACGTCAAGGGGGCAGACATAACGCAATGCTAAGCTGGCTCACTGTGGCTTGGACAGAGTTCCACCGTCATCGCTTCAACCTGCATGGAAGTTATTCAAGGTGACTGCTATTTCTGGATATATATCTTTTCTAGTAGATCTGTGTTTGGCGTGGTAAGATGGACATTTTGATTTCGGATGAACTTTAGGCAAATTGTGTTTAGTGAGTGGGATTTTGTGATTGAAGCCATGTTGGATGCTTGATCTTGTGAACTATTTTGTAGGCCTGCTGTGCCTATTGCTGCGTGTGACGTTTTTGCTCTGCTTGGAACATTATGGATTCAAATTTCTAGGAATGGAACCGAGTTCTCGTTTATATCTTAGGGAATGGAAAACACATTTATTTTTGAGTTCTTGGAATGAACTATTTTGAATATTATTGTATTGAATATCTGATGGTGTATCTCAAAAGTGGTATTTTACTTGCATAAAATATTTGTTTGCTGGTGATCCACAACAAAGGTAAGGAAGGATATAGGCCCTACAGTGAAACTTTAACACAAAATTTTGTGTAAAAGAGGTTCATCAAGGCCAGTGTTTCTCAACTAGTGACGCACTAGCCAGTGCTTTAGTGCTTTTTTATGACTTGCTGCATGTTTTATAGCTTCCTAGGAGCCAACTGACGTTTATCGGAGAGCAGTCCAATTTGGCCCACGGCCCACCATTTCAGAAACCCTTCATAACAATTTTTACTTTAAGATTTTTTTTTTTGATAGCATAATCATTTTCTCTGTGTATATTTAGTCAGAATAATCAAGCCTGTATCTCAAATGAGCTCTTTACCTCAAAATAAGAAAATTTATTTATTCATTTTATTCATCTTGCAAAAGGAAGAATCTTTGTTCTAGGGAGAACAACAAACCCTATGGTTACTAAAGTTGTGTTCCCACCTATGATTTACAACCGGTCCTAACGTACTACCGCTTATTTGTAATCGGAATAATTATATCCGCTACTCCTGGTTCACGTTCTCACATGGCTGATAAATGAATTTACTTCTGATAGTTTGTCGTTGTTTACATCTGATTGAAACATCACCGGGAGTAAATCCCGCAAGTGAATATTGCAAATTTCCATCAATAAATTTTAGAGCAAATTTCCATCAATAAATTTTAGAAATCACAAATTCGTTGTCGTATAAGAATAGTTTATTCCTTTCCTTTTTTAAT
>JXSR01S012899.1:45502-63105 GCA_000969725.1 Ophiothrix spiculata
TACAGTTGGTTCGGGTTGTAGTGGTAAGGTTTGAAAGTAAAAATAAAAATCACTAAGTAAATAGGTATATTATCCCTGTTGAAGTTGTACATCAGATATTGCTAACAATATGCTGGTCTCCGATGTCTTACCCAAAATAAGATGTTAGTTGATCAGTTAATTGATCGTGGCACTTGATAAACTAGTGTCCTGATGGCATTTGTTTTGAGTGTCAAATACACTAGCGAAGAAAACTACTCCCCTACCAAGGAAAGGAATCAGAGGGTTTCCTGGACATTTCTTGGTGAATAATCTGAAGGAAACTGTTGACATGCAGAAACAGGTTTGTATATTACAGGCCCCAGTAACCCTAGCTGGCACCATGACTTCATGCCCAGCCCCCCCCCCTCCCCCATCAACTCAACACCCAGGCCTGGTAACACCATGCATATTTTTAATTTTTTGCGTATATTTTCCACTGTCATCACAGACCAAAAAATCTCAAAAATGGGGGTTCACTTTATTCTGGACATCCATCTCTGCAAAATTTAAAAAGGTTTTATTTCAGAGAATAGGTGGATGGTCTCAGGCTCAGTCTGCATACATTGATTTCGCCCTCATTGTCTATCCACAAGCAGAACTTTAATATAGCTTGGAACACTGTGTGGTTTCCAGTAATAGTTGTCATTGGTGTAAGCTAAACATGGTTACCCCTTTCAATGCATGGTTACAGGGCCGTACGAAGCGGGGGGGGGCACTTGCCCTCCCCTGGCTCGAAATATCGGGACGCTGGCGGGACAAATATCAAAATATCTGGACGATATTTTACTACTTTAACTGTCCCGATATGACTGTCCCGCAATTTTTTAGTCAAAATTAGCCAATTTTAGCACAAATATCAAGGTTATAGCAAAATAGCAAAATTTTCGCTTGCTACACGCGCATTACAAACAAATACATCAGGACGAAAAATGAATTTCAGGACGGTAAATGTGTTTGCCCCCCTTGGCTTACATGCCTTCGTATGACCCTGCATGGTTATTACAATGTCATTCTATGTTGAGTTGGGGGACAGGGAAGTCATGGTAATAGTAACTTCTAAGCATAAGGTGTTGGAGCACAATTAGGCCACATCTTTGTGTGCCACAACCTGGCCACAGCCCTAGTTTTCCAAAATGGTGACCTGTAGATTTGATTGTTCACCTCAAGATTATTGTAAAATAATCATTACATGTTTTGAAATTATTTAGAGGTGCATAATCAAGCCTACGGCAGCCATCTTGGAAACTTAAGGCTGTGGCCAGGTTGCGCACATAGTTGTGGTCTTATTGTGCTCCAGCGCCTAAGCATGTCAGGCCATCTTAGGACTATACTCTTCAAAACAGTCAGAATATTGAATCTGTTAACATATCTGAAAATTATTTTCCTCCTTTAGAGTTTTGTTATGATCATCTCATGATATGTGATTTGCGGGCCCAAACTTTCAACTATAATATGGTGTAAACGTTTGACTTTGTACAGGTGCGTTTACACTGTGACCACTTGGGGGTAACAACAAGCAATGTTGACATGAATGTTGCAGTTTTGAATTTTACGCTCGTCATTGTTAGTTAAAGTCAGCTAACGCTCACACACGCTGCTAGCTATGCACACTATCATTACTATCAGTCATTTTTAGTTACAATTTTTTAGTTGCAAATACGTCACCCTCCGTTAAAGTTATGATGCAAGCAAATTTAAATACATTTGCTAAATATCTGATACAAGGAAATTCCTGATATTTTACTTTCCCATTACACCAATTTCTCTTTTACATTTATTGCTTACTTTTTAAATCCCGATAGAACTAAATTTGGATAAAAAGAATCAAATTCTCTGTCCTCACCAAGTTTGTTTAAATAATGAGTTTCCACACTAAGTAATTTCTTAATTATCTTTTTTAACAGAAAGGGGATGTTCCATCAGAAATTAAAGTTGGAGACAAAGTTTGTCTTGGAGGGACAATGTTGGATGGCATTGTTAAAGGTAAGTTCATACCAAAGAAATTAAAAAGGAAAATTGGTGCTCTCTGTCATTTAGAGTTGTCTGCCAACTAAAATGGCGACCATCTTGGACTGTCACTCATTGAGGGCAGGTTATTATACCTTCAGCATTTTGTATCTGTGCCTGTCACAGGTTGAAACTTTTCGAATGGATCAGCAGGAAAATTGGCATACCTTTATTAGAGCAAGTCACAATAGACATGGTTTGCATGTGAAACAAAATGCATACATCAAGTGAAAATTTACTGAGTCCACCTAATGCAGTAATTATAAGATCCATTTCCGAACAGTTCTGAAGGTACAATAACTCTGCTCCATTAGTAACAACAAGATGGTGGTGGCAAGCATCAATTCTTCTTTTTAATATCTTTGGGTCATACACAATAAAAAAGGTACAATCTTTGTCATAATTGTTGGAGCAAAAATCAAACATTTTAGTAAATGAATTCCCGTACCCATTATACAATGTTGAAGCACCAAGTGTCATTTCTTGACCGCTGGAAAACAACATTAAGATAGGGGTGCGGGCTGGGGCCGTAAGCCTTGCTGACCAAAAAGGCACTATTTTGTTGAGCACTTTGAAATTTACAATATTACGGGATTTGAATGCAGCATCAAGGACTTTTGGCAATGATTATAGCAATGTGTTTTAAGGCCTTGTATCGATAGACTGTTCGCTTGTAGCATGTGCCCTTGATCGGTGTTCCCTCGTGATGTGCCCCACAGATAATTGACCTTTGTTTTGCTTTGAGGCTGCATCCATATAGGCTGTACACACAGCACATGTCCCAATAAAGTCATTGTTTCATGTCACACTTAACTTCACTTGCACAGAACATGTCACAAGGGAACATCCCAGACCTTTAAAAAAATTGTTTGTTTGCCCTCCGCAACCGACCCGAAAAATGCCAAAAAATGCCAAAAACTCAAAATATGAAAACTCAACATTTTCAAAGAAAATGTAAAATTTAGCAGCAGAAAGTTTCACGTTGTGTGTATGAAACAAATAATAACCATGATCATTGATTAAGCCCTTCACTGCTTGGTATTCATGATTAAATCCTTGGAATGACATGAAAAATTTATGTGAGAATGTACATAAAAAAAAAAAAAACATTGACTGACCGACCGACCAACCCAAAATTATATTTTTTCCACTGGAGGGCAAACAAACAATTTTAAGGCTCTATGGATTCAGGGCCCAAGAGGGGTGTTGGTGGCCCGAGGTAGAGGAGATAAGCTGTGCAGTTTTTATTAATGCTTTGCGGTTCAATCAATTAGGCCAAAAAAAAAAATGTTTGCTTGTCCTCATCCGACCGACCGATTCTCACGCTGCGACCGTATAACTTTTTTTTTTCAAAAAGGGTTTTTTTCCCCAAAATTTTGTACAAAAATCGCGAAATTCCGATGACGAATGCAAGTCCCAGGTATGACGTCACAAATTAATATTCATATTTTAATACCAGGTCTACCGATTGTGAACTTATAAACATAGAGAAAATCGGAAGGCCATAAATTTAGCGTAGTTTTCGGTACTTTTCTACATATTAATAGATGATCGAGCATTTCTATTGCACTTAAACATCAAACGGAACACACAAGCTAATTAAAATTGCAAAGATTGTACAGATATTTGTAAGGCCTTTTGAGAAAAAGGCAATTTTAGTCGGGTAAGTGAAACTAGGTTGCCGAATTTTGCACTGGATTTTGCGTACGGAGGCGAATTTTAGCGTACATTTTTTGCTTCTTTGCACCATTTTAATGGATGAGCGAGTACTTCTATTGCATCTAAACAAAAAACGGAACCCAGAAACTAATGTAAAGTGAAAAATGTTCTTTGATTTTCATTTGGGGTTTTTGAGAAAATAGCAATTTTACCTGGGAAAATAAGATATTAAAAAAAAATTAAAAAAAAAAAAAAATTCCAACCGACCGACCCGAAGTTTCAAATTCAAATGAGGACAAGCAAACATTTTTTTTTTGGCCTTATGGAGAAAGTTTCAAGAAAACATCTGCTTTTGTTTTTACAGAAACTGAACACCCTTCATATAATGCCAATCCAAAATGAGTTTCCATGTTTCTATTTACAGGCAGAGATGGAGAAAAAGTAGAAGTTGACTTTTCTGGTGTGATTTGGATTGGCGGGGTATCTAGTCTTAAATTGGTATGTAAAGTTTTATAACAGATCAATATTTACCTCTTTCCTTGGAAACTTCGGAGTACATTGCACATTAGAGATGCAAACCCTTTTCATCATAGGTTGAATACTTTAGTGGTTTTTAACGTATGGTACACTGTATGGCCACACAGATCATTAAATTTTATAGTACAGTTGGTTCGGGTTGTAGTGGTAAGGTTTGAAAGTAAAAATAAAAATCACTAAGTAAATAGGTATATTATCCCTGTTGAAGTTGTACATCAGATATTGCTAACAATATGCTGGTCTCCGATGTCTTACCCAAAATAAGATGTTAGTTGATCAGTTAATTGATCGTGGCACTTGATAAACTAGTGTCCTGATGGCATTTGTTTTGAGTGTCAAATACATAACACCCTTTGGTGATTGCTTATCATATTTTGGATATTGAAACACGATGGGGTTTGAATCTAAGGAGAAACTACACATTTTTAACCAAGGGATTTACTAGGATACATACTATTGTTGTTGGATTTAATCGGTCAACATGCATCTGCAGCAAATGTGCAGTGGTACATTTTAAGGTTGTTTTGTTTTGTACGCTCAAGTCCCTAAGGATGCGTTTACAACTTAACAACTGTAGTACATTTTATAACATTTACACTCAAATATAATTCGAATTTACCTAGTAATTTCTCAAAATTTATTGGTTAGTGCAAAAATCCAGAGTACAGGGCCCCATTATATGTAAATGCAACCCCATGGATTTTTGATTACAATGTCCAATCATTTTTTGTTTTGCCTATAGTAGAAACAAGTTTTTCTGTTTAACTTTCAGGCTTCAACTGAAACCACCACTCCTGCACCTTGTGACCTATGCACTAAGCCTGCAGACAGTCACTGCCTAGACTGCAAGCAATACCTCTGCACCCAATGCCACAAACAGCATGATGCCTTCAAAGTTACAAAAGACCACAAGGTTGTTACAGCTACGGACGTCTTATCTGGGAAAATCTCAAGCCAGGGACGCCATTGTCCAGTACACGGTGAAATGATTCGATACTATTGCACCTCTGAAGAAAAACAAGTGTGCCATGATTGTGTTACTCTAAAAACTTGTGATATTTGGCATGACAGAATCCCGCTATCTCAAGCTGCTAAGACACAATTTGGAACACTCCAGCAACTAGTAACAGCATGTAAAGAAAAAAGAGAAGCCTATCGTTCGAGTCTTACAAAAACTGAACAAATCAGAGCAAATCTCAATTCATCATATCAAAATGCAAATGAAGAGTTGGAAAAAGTAATCACAAAAACAACGGAAAAATTGCAAGAAATGTTTCAACAGAAGCGTATCATGCTGACTGAAAAGTATTCCATCAAAGACAAACAGCTCAGTGATGCAGAAAATGAAATAAAATCAAAAGTGTCATCAACTGAAAAAGCATGTAGTTTGGCTGAAGGTGTTATCAGCAATGGGTCTGATCATGATATAACCTTCAAGTATTCCACACTCAAACCAACCATGGAAGGCATTGCTTCTTCAAATGATCAATATGACGTCAGTGAATCTCTTGGTAACTTCTCATTTGAGTCTGGAAAGCCGGAAGATTACATAAAAATGTCATTTTGCAAAGAGAGCTCAATGGAAGACTTATCCACACCTGAAGATCTACCAGCATTAGAGGAAACGGTAACAAATAGACGGGCTTGGATACCAACCATTGATTTTGACACCTATGGTTTTGATTGTCTAAGAGACATTGCTGTGCTTCCCACTGGTGAATTGGTGATAGCTAGTGAAAGATTGGGTGCAAATATCTACCAACCGGGAGGTCACTATGAGTGCACCCTGAAATGTACGCCCAAACAGCTGAAAACGATAGCTGCAATGCCTGATGGTAGAATCATAACTGAGGGCAGATCAAAATTGTTGTGCTACAGCAGAAATGGTAGCCAATTGCGCACTATTACAACAATGAGCCCACCAGTTACAGTGGCAGTGGACAAAAACAGCAGAATCATTGTAGGAATGAATAATGAAATGATATCAATTCACTTTGCGGATGGAATGGCAATGTGCTGGTTTCACACCTCCGGGCCTGTACACTACATTTCAGCAACATCTCAGGACACCATAGTTGTGACACTTTTAGATGACCGTCAGGTTGGGATACTTCAACTGATGAGCTATGATGGCACGGTTATCACAGAAATTGACCCCCCAAATGGAAGAATTGAATGGGATCCAGGCTACACCTGCTGCAACTCCGCAGATGAGATCTTTGTGATCAATGATACCATGGACCATTTCATCTTCCAGTACTCACATGATGGCCAATATTTAAGACTTATATCATCGGATCTGGAACGTCCAAGAGGTTTGGCCATCTCCGAGGATGATAATCTTCTGATCGTAGCCCAGGCAGATGGCAGAGTCCAGTACCTCTTCAGACCACAGAGAAGATGAAGTTAAATGGGCAAGTGTTGACTGTTGTTAATTTTAGTGACAAAGGCAAGAAAGGTGACTTAGTTCCCATTTTCTAAAATGGCTTTATATGTGACTGGTTTTATCGAAAGATAGATGGTTGCAGCAAAACTGATTTTAAGATAATGCCAGTTGATCAGTCGGAAATAATGTGTTAAAAATGGTCGTGGGTCCATTTTGAGATATGGTGGAAATTGAATTCCTTGATGTATGTTTTTCTTTTCATGAAATTAATTTGTTTAGTAAGAAAAATGTTATGACAATATCAGAAAAAAATGTGTAAGATAGTTTTTCTGTTTTTTTTTTCTTTTTTGACATTTGAATGAGTATAATTTGTAGAGCATATCTGTCAATTTTAGTTGAAATCAAATCAATCAAAAATGCATGTTGCTATGGAATTTTGAAGAGGAGATTGTAAATCACATCATCCAATACCATGGTTTAGGCTTAATTAAATTTAACAGTCTGAATTTCAAATGTTTTTCCATGGAATTGTATTTGTGGCTGGATAACTTTGCAACAGTAAGTCGGATTAACACAAATTTGATATCATATTATAGAAAAATAAACAAACTTTGCACTTATACCAACAACTTTTGATTTGGGGACCAACTTGTATCTTTTAATCTTTCAATATACGACCCAGTGCACTTTTCAATTTTCGGGTAATATGCTAGTGTTTATGAAAAACCAATGTTAATAAATCCATTAATTCCCTTAATTAATTTATCTCATGGTTGTTTTTCACTCGTTTTGGTTTTTCTTGCCACAGCTTGTTGTTAAGGGTACTGTCAACCTTTATCAACCTGTCATTTTCAGAATTGCTTTGCTCTGTACATTAGCAAGCTTATCAAATTCATAGTAAAGGAGCTTGGTACGATTTTCAAAATCATGGTTACATGAAAGATGACCAATCAAGAAGTCTTAATTTCAAATTTCAGCTTAATCAGTCAAATGGTTTTGATTTTATGGGTAGTTTTGTATTTCAGAGCTTCCTATACGTTAATGTATAGAATTAATTATTGTTACCATAATTAGACACATTTTCATAAATATCTCCAAAATGGATCATAACTCAGTCGTAAAATTTCACATGGATTATGAGAAAAATATGAGCAATATTTTGGTACCAAAATCTCAAAAACTTTGAAAAAAATGGGGCAATCAGACTAAGCTCCTTTAAAGTATATACATTTCTTGAAGTGGATTTGCGTATTAACCATGATGGTGAGGTCATTTTTGGATCAAAATTAGTAATTTTGGGCTCAAGGTCAAAAAATCATGTTTTGGCTCATAATTTAACGGGAAAGCTAACTACATTTTGCTTTTTTAAATTTTGAATTATTTTATTTTTAGAAACTAGAAAGCAAAATCTAGGAATGCATTTTTCGAATTGTTTGATTTTTTTCCTAGTTTATGAAATATTGTCAAAAATTGTTCTAAAAATGTCAAAAATTCAACTATTTCCGCCAGTTCGGGACCAAAAAAAACCCATGATTTTGAAATGACCTTACAATCATGTTCAGTATGCAAATCCGCTTCCAGAAATATATACTTTTATTTGAATTTTAATTATCTGTTGCTGAGTAGAGCAAAAACCATTTGTGAAAACAGAAGGGTTGACAGGGCTCTTGTGCATACTAATGCACTGATTTACTCAATATATATCAACTTTGCACATTTCCAGGGTTTGTTGCCAGAAAACTTGTATTCAATTGTTTTTCACAAGATATTGCGACCAACATGAGGAAATTAAGGTTGGTGTCAACCCATCATGTTTGACAAGGATTTTACTTTGTAATATGGCAATTATAGATTAAATCAATGAAATATGAAAGTATACATTTCTAGAAGCGGAATTAAATGATTTATGACTAAAGTGCCTAAATTGACATCACCATCGTGTTGCAAAATAAATAAATAAATAAATGCAGGTGCTTATATAGCATATAGCGCTTTCTACGAAGATCAAATGTCCTCAAAGCGCTTCACATTTATTCCGTTTCCACTACAATATAGCTAACTTACAGCTGCCTACAATTTACGGCGCTATATTTCTAGTAACTACCCATGATAATGCTTGGGTCGACGAGGCAATTAGGATTAAATGTCTTGCCCAAGAACATAACTCGCTGACCACAGCAGGGCTTGAACTCGCGACCTTCTGATTCGGAGTCCTGCGCTATTCCACTAGACCACACTAAGCTCCCAAATGGCGCAAATGTATACTTTCCTATTGGTTTAATTTTTATGTGCTGAGCTACAGATCAAAAACTATTACCAAAATAATGGGTTGACACCAACCTTAAGCGATATAGGCTTCCAAGCTAGGTCAAGATTGTGCACTCAACAATTTTTGATGTTGTGGGACAGATACCAGCGCTAATTGACTACCTTGTATGCTTGATGCTGTTCCTGTTATTTGATCCACTTGCATGAAAAAGGGCATTGGACAAGTTCAGCATCATCCCCAATTTTTCCCCAAACATTTGAGGGGTCACTCGACATCTAAATGGCTACGCTCCCTCGTCCATAAAAAGGATTGAAAAGGTCTAATTTTCATCAATGGGCGTCGTTGACGTCTTCTGAAAAAGGTTGTGTTTTTAAATAATAATAAGACATTAGGGTCACAGTTAAACCCCGGGGGGGGGGGGGTAACTGGGTATTCTGACCGGGTAACCACCCGCGTTACCAAAAAGGTGAGACCTAGACAGGTCTCGAGACCTGGTACTCTGCAAGTCTCTCATAGGGTATCAAATCTGTCTTTTATGGTATCAAACTTAGAAAGAATTGTTAAAGTTATGACAATGGTGCCTTTATTTGCCAAAAACATGTTTCAAATACCTAGTAACACTTCTTAAAAGTGTTCAAATGGTGTACAATTACATTTTACCGAAATGATTATTTTGTCACAATTGCGTAAAGTCTCAGATAGGGTATTCATTTGACAGGTATGGTCTCGAATAGGGTATCCATTCGAACGGATATGGTAGATTTATGGTCTCAGATACGGTATCATTTCACTCATTTTTGCCAATTTTTGGTCTCACATAGGGTCGCCTTTGGAACCTGCAGAACTCGGGTGGTTACCCGGAAACAAATATCAGTTACCCCCCGGGGCAGTTAAACTAGAATTATATTAGTGTTGTGTGTCGTATAAAAACATACTGGGTTTTTAGTAGTGTGTGCTGTGGTCCTTCTTTCGTGAAAGTTGATCGGTGGCAACTAGACATGGTAGAAATTCTGTTTGATCAGAGGTTACAGGGTTGTAAGTATATATTGGGACATGAATGCTTGTGCCGGATTATTTAATGAACATATTGAGCTGGTATGGATTTATTATTGGGGATGACATGGTCCTTTTTATTGCTATGTGAAACAGACAAATAGTTCAGCTGTGGTGTTGGATATAGCAGTAAGGCTGCGATCATATGGAAGTATACGGTATTCGCTATACGCTATTCGATGGCTATCATATTTTATACAGGCACAGCGAGCTATGTATATGTTTTTTCGAACAGTGCCCTCGTATGTGACCCAGTAGCATCAAATTCACATGTTTAATTAAATCTATACACGTGCCCAGGTGAAATTGCGCATGCACCGTATACCAGAATAGTATAGTTCTATGTGATCGCAGCCTTACTCACATATGTGTAAATGCTTCTTGCCGTACTAAAAGCTATTAGTACATTTGCCTGTTTGCCCGATAACAATTTTCAAGTTATCAGTGAAAGGTATTCTTTACCTGCAGCACTCTTAAAAGAAACCATACAGGATGATATTCAGTTCAAGGGCAAGAAGCATATTATATGAAGTTTGTACAGTGGAACCTCTTTAACACGAAATCTGTATAGGGCTACACATTTTACTTTGTGTTATCAGGACTTTGTGTTATCCATCATTAATTACATACAAATTTAGTGCCAGGGACTTGAAAATTTAGTTTGTGTTATCAGGGTTTTTGGGTTAAGAGATTTTGTGTTAAAGAGGTTCTACTGTAACCATCACAAAATAATTAGAAAATTGTCTATAACGGTAAGGCTCAAAACATAGTTGGCCTCAAAACAAATTTTCGCTACCAAACATTTGGTCATGATGTCACCAAATATTTGCATAATCCGGTAACAAACATTTGGGGCAATGTATATGGCAATTCAACACATGTGCAATTTAGCGTGAAATTTCATTTGGTCTCAACTCGGTGTTGAAGTTATTTTATTTGAAGTCAATTGTCATTTTGATGTCACAACCAAATGTTTGGTGGCAAAAATTTTGTTTGGAGGTAGACTATGTTTTCACCCTAAGGCTATGAAACCATAGTCGGCCTCCAAACAAAATTTTCCCTACCAAAATAACTTCAATACCAAGTTAAGACCAAATAAAATGTTGCGCTAGATTGCACATGTTAATGAATTGCCATATACATTGGACCAAATGTTTGTTACCCGTTCATACTTTAAATTTGATGGCAAATATTTGGTGACGTCACGACCAAATGTTTGGTAGGGGAGATTTTGTTGGGAGGCCGACTATGGTTCGGCCTTAATTGTAGTATTTGGATCTTTAGGCCCTATGTACATATTTTATATACTACGTTAATTATTTTTGGTTTTGGCAATGGCTCTGTCATAGAAAAATCAAAGAATTTCCACAAGTGCCAATGTGCCACACATATGTGACCTGCTCCTATGAAACCCGGACAAAGTCGCCAAAAACTTATGGAGTTACAGCCAAATACACTTGTCCAAAATCAATAGAAAACAAAGGAATTTTCTTAGGAAATATTGACTTTTCATGGACAAAACATTAAGCAATGTCAACAAGTGGTATATCATTTTAAAGCTTGTAATGTCAGCATTTTCAATATGGAAAAATCAGAAAAATTATGTATCCCGACTTTGTCCGAGTTTTGTGGGAGCAGGTCACATATTCTGTGTTTATATGCTCATAACAGATCAATTCTTTAGAGTTGAATAAACTATTTCTTTTAAAGAATCTCCTTGATTTCTGTCTTTTAAATTGTATGTGTTCAGGAAGTATTTCCCAAGAAATTATGATCATGGGCAATCCCTTCAAATTTTGCTTTTTAAAAGTTAAAGCAATACTATAAGATTTTGATCAAAAATGGTTTTTATTAAAAACAACATAAAATGAAGGAATGTGACTATCTAAAAGCGTTTTCAAGTGTATTTTGCCACCAACAAATGGATAAAAAGCACATAAATGCATTCCTATACTTATACATGCATGGAATTAAATTAGGGATCCCGAATTTAATTCAACAGATGGCCATAACAGAAAAAGTAAGCATATTTAAGCCAAACCATTTGGAGGGTATTATTATTTACCCAAACCAAACCCATTAAGCTAAAAAAAATCAAAAGTGATAGGTGACAGGGGGCGCTTTATTTTTAACACTTTATAGTATTGCTTTAACTGATGTAATTTCCAAAAATAGTAGATTTTTGGTTCATAGAAAATGAATGATCCAATTTCTTAATTTAAAATCTATTAAAAATTTAATACACATTATAAAAAAAAATTACAATTTTTGTTAGAAATTTAACTTCACTAATTGCTAGGCTGCAAATTCGTTAAATTAAACCCCTCACTAAATATTTTGCTTACTATTGAAACTAAAGTAAAAATGTTCTAAATAAGTTAAATTAAATCCCAACAAAAGTGTTGATAAATTGAAATTTGTTAAGTTTTGTCCTCACCAAATTAAATGGGCATAATGTGACAAAATTTAAAATTTTATTTGAGCATGATTTACACTTCATATGTTAGAAAATATCAGTCAATTACAAGATATTTGGGAAATTTTCATCAAAACCTTGAGAAAAATCTGAAATATTTAACAATCTTGGGTATGAGGCTATTCTGTAAATGTATTTATTGATGCTACAAATCAAGGAAGATACCAAATTTTGTTTTTAAAACATTCCTTTTACATCAGCGATTGCAGATAAATCAAAAGATATTTGTGTCCCGTCATATCGAAAGGTACTTTAAGGTCGGCA
The DNA here is from genome assembly GCA_000969725.1 of Ophiothrix spiculata. Classification (NCBI taxonomy): domain Eukaryota; kingdom Metazoa; phylum Echinodermata; class Ophiuroidea; order Amphilepidida; family Ophiotrichidae; genus Ophiothrix; species Ophiothrix spiculata. Next base: position 58,175 of record JXSR01S012899.1, read on the forward strand.
AAATCAAAATTTATTTTTTGGTCTCATCTGAAAGCTGAGATTTTAAGCTTTAAAATGACACCTTGCTTTTGGTTATTGAATGTTCGGTTGCGAAGCTACACCCAAATCGAGCTGATTCGGAAAACTATAGTTCTGAGAAAATCGAGTTTAAAGTTTTTGTACTTAGTAAATCTTGAATGGAGAGAGGATTTTTAGCTTGGTTTTTGATACATTTTTCTTATGTTTTGGATGTTGGAACCTGATTAATATGATAGAATACACTTCAATGATAACCTTTCTGATAAAATTAGAAATTCGACCTTGGACGTGATTTTTGACTATGCTTAGCTTCAATGGCCCATATCTCGTAATTTACTATGCCGTTATTAAGGTACCTTTAGATATGACGGGGCACATTTGGAGTTTACATAAGATCTCCTGAAAAGGCCAATTTTAAGAATTCAACTACAGAGGGCAGTATTAATCATTGTTGAAAACAATAATTAAAAATAAATGAATATCTAAATATTTTGATATATAGGGTTTGAATTTGACAATGAAACTTTGCTAATATTTTAAATGATGCAAAAATCTCAAAATGCTTGGGGGAAGTTCGGGGATGATGCTGAACTTGTCCTGTCCAATGCCCCTTTAAAATCTTATTCATTGAAAAGGGAATTCCCTGATCTCAGTTACCAACAGAGGGCATCATTATTAAAAAAATCTATATTGTATTCTTGATGACCTTTGACATAACATTCACACAAGTGGGAATTCAAAACAATCAATTATACAAATTATACGATACAAAGTGAAAGTGGAATCAAAGAGCTTGAAGTTGACCTAACTGTGAAAATGACCATAGAATTTATATAAGTCTTGCAGGAACTCATGCAGTTTGAAGCTTAATGGTAGGTGCAGTTTATTTGGGTTGTTAACATACTATACTGGTAGTCTGTATAGTCCCTCCAGGTACATAGATTTTTGAATGATTGCTATTTCATGAGTATTTTAAATTTAAACATGTGTTTTTCGTTTACATGTACCAGGACAGGTGGTATTTTTTGTGTATTTTTAAGCTTAATTAGTTATCTTTCAAAAACTCGGCACAATGTCTTGAATGATGTTGTTGAGAATTGTACTTGGAAGCTTAAAAATACCTCACCCATATATCCTTCACTTTATACAAACTCAAGTATAATTTTTGTCAATGTGTATTCCCATTTGATGTAATTGTTTTTATGAAAATTGTTGGAAATGGTTCATCTAAGGTCAAGTAAACAAAATGTTATGTTTCTCGTTCAGGTTTTTGAAAAATAAAGAGAGACCTTTTATTTTTTTATTGGTAATCTGATTTTGGCATAATGAGTGCACAAAATGATGTCTAAGAAAAATGACCAGGCAATTTCAAAAGGTTTTTATTTTCCTATTTGATAGTTTGACACTCTGTTGATCACAATACTCACCTGAAATGTTTCATAACACATTTTGCAAGGTCCTAAATTGAACTTATTTACGGAAATGTAGCTTGCTTAAAAATTATATCTGAAAATTTACAAAAAAGAATTTTGAAAAACTTCAAAAAAGAAGGCATATGAGAGGGATGAGAAACATATCTTTTGTTTTACTTTACCTAAAGTAAAGTCAGTGTTGCCACAAACTCAAAGCCTCAAATCGCGGCAAAGTACAATTTTTACCCGCGGCAGACGCTATCACAGTTAAAATGTAACCAATACGTCGATCCTGGGTTTACACCCGGAAGTCAATCTTTACCGAAATTTTAGCCCAAACACAGTTTTGCCTATAAAACTAATAAGCCGTGATATTGGCTCCAATTCATAGCTTTACCAGTGCATTGTGGGATTAAATTTCGGTAAAGATTGATTTCCGGTTGAGAAACCCAGGATCGACGTATTGTCAAATGTCGGGTGCTTTGAATTGGGTCTATAGCAAAAACAACCTAATTAGATATGAAAGCAATAAATATTATCCACTTACGAGTTCTAACGGAAGTTTCGGATAATCAATTTTGATCTTCCCGATTATGTCTTAATCCAATTAGGGAAGAATTAATCCAATAAGTTGATGATCAAATTGCTTTACGACGTATTAAATGTTCAAAATACCCCTGAATAAACAAAACTTTGCTAAATAAAGCTACCGCGGGCAGATGGTGGCAAAAGTAGCCCAATTTTAGGTCACCCGCCCAAGACAAATTTTACCCGCGGCAAGCAAATTCAAAGTAGCCCAATTGGGCGGGTAAACCGCGGCGTTGGCAACCTTGAGTAAAGTATGAAAAGATGGCCTGATATTCTTTCAGTCTTTATCAATGTAGGAGAAAAGAAAGGATATGTAAATTAGGATACCAATGAAAGTGATAATTCAATAATTCAATTGAGATGAGTTATCTATAAACACTGAAAGAACAAAGGAAAGGAAGTTCATGTGATTGTAATTGATGTGATTAGTACTGGATTAAAAGGAGATAATTAAGAACTATGGAGTTGGTCTGAATTGAGGAGAAATACATTGTAATAAATACATTCAAGGCCTAGTAAAATAAAGTATTTTATCTAGTATTTCTCACCTGGACTATTCCTTTTAAATTTACAATTTCTGAGTAAAATTCACATTCTGAGAGCTTTTTGGACACATCATAAAATGCATTATTGCTACTTCTTAATGATAACTCTTGTTGGAGAAACCGAGCGTGCTCTAAAATCTCCTTTTAACGAAAACAAAAGAGCGAACAACACCTCTTCAGAAATCTTAAATCATATTAACATTGAGTCTCCGAGACATAAAGTGGATCTCGACAGTGTTAAGATTCTAGACAGGAATCCCAGATACTTTGAAAGGGGTGTCAAGGAAGCAGCATACATCTGACTGCACCAACTGATGCTGAACCCAGGCAGGGGCCGACACAAACTTCCAGGAGTCTACGAGACTGTTCTCAGGTCAAGTACCAGAAGGTCAGGATCTGAGTCAGTCTCATTTCGCTGATGACAATCTTGTTTGAAAATTCCGAGTTTTGTTTTTAATTTTTGAGTTGTGAAAAATGTTTGCAAAAACATTTTAAAATTAAAATTGTCAACTCAATGGATCAACCATAAGTCAGATAGTACACTGCATAGATTAAAATGACCAAACCCCTACTTTGTTGAACTAACTTGAATGATCTACCTTAATGTTTGTTGTTTATCCTTTTCCCATCAACCTGTCATCCATCATGGCTGAGGCATTTGTCAAGAAAATAGAAGATTTCTTATCCTGCGCCATCTGCTTTGAACAGCTTACGGACCCTGTGGGCCTACCATGTTTGCATGGATTCTGCTTTGAGTGTTTACAAAACTGGCACAGAGCTAGCAGTAGTAGAGACAAGAGTAAAGTAGTGTGCCCAGCATGCAAGAAAACCGCTCCGATACCAGAGAATGGAATCAGAGGGTTTCCTGGACATTTCTTGGTGAATAATCTCAAGGAAACTGTCGACATGGAGAAGCAGGTATGTGTCATGTGACCCTATTATGGTGCTATGGGGAAAATACAAAAAGTCCTGGAAAGTACACATACATTCTGTTATACAGGGTGTCCCAATAAAAATGCATCACTTTTGTTTTTGATCATATCTCAAAAATTAATTGACAAACATTGAAACTTTTTTCATAATAATAATTAGTATAGCTTAGTCCTTCATCGGTGAAATTTTGAGCAAAATCTGTCGAGCCATTCTTGAGAAAACTAGAATTTTGTAAGAAGACTCAATTTTACTCCATTCCAATGGGGATTACCACAGTAACAGTAACTCATGTTTATCATGTTAATAAAGCACATTTTGGTTATTATTGATCAATTTAATTTAAACTTGCAAAGCAGACACTTAAAGATCATATAAATATGGAATAGACACTGAAACACGAATTAGATATCTTTTCCATGCAGCACTGAAAATGGCACCGTAATTCAATGTGTTGGTTTTGCTGTTTTGCAGCGTTAAACAAAAAAAAAGAGTTCATGGTTTCTCAAGAAAACCAAGGCAGAGATTTCCTTTAATGGAAAGTCTATTTCAGAAACTTTTATATCTTCTAAGTTTTAAGCTTTTTTTACATCAAAAAGAAAATATTTATGACTGTCTGTCCCTTTACAGGAGCAGTGTCAACATATTCAAATCCAAATAACAAAGCAGTTACTAGTATTCACTTCCGCGTGAAAAGTGGAATGTCTGATGATAGCTCGCGTGAATAATGTTGGTACAGTTTTAAGTAAGTTTCAGGTAACTCTGCCTTTCGCATTTCCACAACCTGTTTCCAGGTGCGTTTGAGTTCTTATCATCATGTTCCTGGTCCAATGCGACGTTCTAAATCCCGGACAATGAAGGGAGTCGAGTGCGATCAGACAAGCTTTTAAGTTTTAATCTGCAGGTTTATTCAAATTCTAAATTTTCTGTTGTTGTTGCTATGTTGTCATTGTTGTTTTGTAGTTGCTTTCGTGAAAAGGTGTTTATCCATGAATGAAATGAGTTTTCCATTTATTAGAGTAGACCTACTACTGCGGTAACATGGTCATGTCAGATCAATGGTAGTTGCAAATATGCGTTACTGTGGTAAACCCCATTGGAATGGGGTAAAATTGAGTCTTCTTACGAAATTCTAGTTTTCTCAAGAATGGCTCAACGGATTTTGCTCAAAATTTCACCGATGGAAGACTAAACTATACTTAATATTATTATGAAAAGAGTTTAATTTTTGTTCATTGGTTTCTGAGATATGATCACAAACAAAAGTGATGCATTTTTATTGGGACACCCTGTATATTCCTGACATTTGATAGGATAAAAATAGGCCTATATACTACTGAACTCTTTTCAGAATTTATGTGTACTTTTCAGGACTTTAAGCGCCAGATAGGCTTTGTCATTTACCAATTGTAAAATCCAGAAAACTGAATGCATATTG
>JXSR01S012902.1:9859-22131 GCA_000969725.1 Ophiothrix spiculata
GATAATAATAATAATAAGCAATTTAAGCTCGGTCTGCGGCTAATTATTACCTATATTACGTGGATTCTGATTTTGACCTCTAAATGTAAAGTTGAGAAAGAAAGTACGACAAAATATGTATATTATTCGAAAGCTGGCAACATGTCAAATTGAAATTCAACTACAAATAAACCAAATTATACACTTTATACTACCGGTATATATTATAAATTATTATAAAATACATTACCATAAAAGTGAGACACATGCCTTCGCAATGCGATTTCACTCCAATCGGGAATTTTCACAGTAAACTGGCGATGTCCATGGTTAAATGATCAACCATCTGCAAAGAATTATACCAATTTATAGATTTACGTAACTTTGATATATTCCAGAGGTCTCCGCTATACATTTTGGAAATGATGTTTCTGCGAATGAATTACGCTACTATTCATCATGCGGTTGCAATTAATGAATTTCAATATAAAACATTGAAACGTAGTGTGTGCAGAGTGTGTGGAACATAATGGTGGTAAATTTATTATGATAAAGTATACATTACATAATCAACCGTTAGGATGAAAAAATAGTCGGCCTCCAAACAAAATTTTCGCTACCAAACATTTGGTCGTGACGTCACCAAATATTTGCCATCGAATTTAAAGTATGAACCGTTAACAAACATTTGGTGCAATGTATATAGCAATTCAATACATGTGCAATTTAGCGCGACTATGGGCCAAATTAAAGTATTTTTGAGCTACCAAATATTTTGTGTAACAAGTCTTTGTTATCTTTAATCTAGTAATATAATTCCAATGCATCTTCTAATCAATAACGGATAATTGGTGTTCAAATCACCAAACATTCTCACCAAATTTGTTTGGTGAAACTGTTTGGTGATATATAGCACTAATTATCCGTTATTGAATAGTAGATTCATTGAAATTATATTACTAGATTATAAGTCTTTGCATAGATAAGAATTCCTGATTTCTTTTCTCACAAAGTAAGGGCTAAGAGTAAATTGTACAATTGAGTTGGGAGTGGCCATCTTTCTCTTTCTCTTTTTCTTGCTATCTTTTCTATTTTCGGCATCTTTTCAAAGATGCATTGACCAGCATGCATAGATTAGCCATTTCTGGCTATCCAGGTTGGTACTTTTGTATGAGCTTGGAAGAGACCATGAGTTCATCAAATAGATCTAATAGCATGTGTCCGTCACGGACCAACCGAGGTAAACAAACACACAAACAAAGATAACAAACACTTGTTACACAAAATATTTGGTAGCTCAATAAGGACTATGTTTCACCCTTTCACTGTAGCAAATTGCCTATGTACTTTGCTTTTTTCTTTCTTTCTTTTTTTTTGGGGGGGGGGTGTGTGTGTGTGTGATGATGATTAGTATTATATACCTATTAGAATGGAGCTGTAATGTGGAAGTTTAAACCTTCTTTTGGGTAATTTAAATCCTGCACCTCACTCGTAATTTAAACATGGGTTTCATCATCCTGAGAGAACAGCTTTAGAATCTCTATAGAACATTTTTCTTAGATATATAATATAGGTTTTCACGTGTAGAATGTAATCATTATCCTAATATGGATGCAAGTTACATCAAGGTTACATAGGCTTCCTCGCCATATTTATAATATTTGGAGGCTGTGCCATCTTCATATGCACGTGCGACTTTTTGCTCATTTTTTTTACACACAGCTAGCTTGCATGGTATAATTTAGAGTATTCAGGTACTAGACTAACTGGAGAGTTCGCTGTTGAGACTTTGTTTATTATCAAAACAATCTAATAATAGATAGGAATGAAGAACGCATTTTTTAAAAAGGGGAACGAGTCATAAAGATATAATTTCCAAACAAAATTTATTTGCCATGTTTACTCTTCGGTATAATATAATGTATTTAATCTTTGGACTATTTATTAAAGAGAACAGTGTTAATTCGACTATGTTAGACATCAAAAAAAAAATTGATTATAGGAAAGGATTGTTGAGAACAAGACAGCTACGTATAATTTCCAGAAAATTAATACTTGAAATTGAAACGAGACATTGGGTCAATTTACAGTTCTTTTTGAGCTACCAAATACTTGGTGCAACAAGTCTTTGTTCGATTCCAATGCATCTTGTAATCAATAACGGATGCTTGGTGTTGTAAACCACCAAATGTTTGACATCAAATTTCTCCTCAAGTTTGATGTATTGACTTTTCATCACCAAGCCTCCGTTATTATTAGAAACTACACTGGAATTATGCATTAGATTATAAGATAACAAAGACTTAAGACAAAGACCAAATGTTTTGTAGCTTATATGAACAAGAAGCATAAACTGATCCATACAGAAATAAATGCCTTACTGATTTACTGCCAGAAATGCGAATTCTCAAAAGGGGAACAAGCCATACACAAATAATTTTCCTAAAAATGAATTACTTACAGGGAAACAGGGCATACAGGAATGAGAAATGATCTGCAAGAAAACGAGTTATTACAGAAATGGTTTTCTGAATAACGAATAATTGACAAGGGAAGGGGTCACAAAGAAAATTGGTGGAGACGCGTAAACTGATCAGCAACAGCTTCCCGTTATCTAAACAAGACGGCATAGTCAAAGTTTGGGCATCTAGCTGGAACATATTCAATTTGATGCTTTAAAACCATAGATATAGTACACGATACACAACCAAATGCCTGGATAAGAGAAACTATCGATATGTGTAAGGTTAATGGAGAAATAGACTGCTCTGACTAGTGCAGATATCTGAACCACATTACCGATTAGTTTACGTGTCCAAAAAGAGGATACGATTTCCCGAAAAACGTATTATATAAAACTGCAACGGGTCTTCAAAAAAAAATCTGCAATAAATACACAAGTATTTCTCCTACAATCTTAGAAAAAACACAGTATGTATAATTAGAAACAAATTATTTTTGATGAAATTATTTTAATATTTATTAATTTATCTCGAGGAGTTCGTTGCTTGATCTTTTATCTGCTAAATTCGTCTGAGATACACATTAAAGATTAAACAAAAAAACTTCGGATAATCACACCACCACAGAATGAAAATTATTTAACTCTCAATTTGAGCCACTTTTGGGTAGATTTTGTTTTACTTTTTTTGATTTCACTACATTTCAAAGCTTTATTTAGGACATTTCTATAAGTTTTAATTAATCCTAAATTGAATCTATAGACTTAGTTCCTCTAAAGCAAATATCACGAAGTTTGTTGCTTGAAAATGTAGTACTGTTTTGACGTGAACCTCTTTGGTAATAAATTGCTCAATTATAGTTCTCAGCGCCGCTAGTTGGTATTCGTATGTGAGCCTTAATGACGCGTTTATTCAAATTAAAGAGACGGGAATTTGACAACTGTAAATGATACCCAATTAAATATTACATGGAGTTTTAGATTGCTTGACAGTATTTTATTTATTTTTTATTTATTATAATCTTTACCCAGGGTAAGCCCGATTCAGCAAGTGCTGTTCTTACTCGGGGCCCTGCAACATACAATATACATAATTAAAAGTCAAAACCATAGAATACATAAAAGACACAAACATTTGATAAAATTAAAACATATATAAAAAGCAATCATAATACAGGTAAATAATCATATAAAAGGAATCAAAATGACATGCGAAGGTGCAACGTCTCATTGCACGATATTATATGCACTACATGCAGCTTAACTTTTACTTAGTATTTACTTATTACTTAGTATTAAGTTTGATGTACCAGAAAGATGGTAAAAACCAACGAAGTGCCAACACACGATGAACATACAACAATAATTATAGTGTTTCCACATTCAATTTCCTGAAAGAGAAGGCAAAATTTCCCAAAATTCATTGCGATTTCCTGGAATCTCAAAAATTGCTATAGTCGGAGGAAAAATTACGGACGCTAAAAAATCTGTAAAATCGGCAAAGTTTTAGCTAAAATTGTTTTAAAATCTTGAAATTTGGCCAATTTGACTGAAATTGGCCTGTAACATCATTCCTCTACAGATTTCTCAAAATTACCTGGAATTAAATTCTGGTTGCCATGATTAATATATTCTGAACCTGGAATTACTGTATTTCATTTCCCGAAAATTACCCGAAATTCAGTAGAATTTCAAAGAATCCGGGTATTTAACCCCAATAAACATGATAAAGCCTGCAGCAAAAAAGTCAAGAAATGTTCTCGTGTATGGAGGTGTAGGTGTTGTTGCCGTTCTGCAATTTTTATGTCAGATGGTTAGATATTAATAATGTTATCACTCAGCAAACACGAACGTTGATAACAACAACAACAAAAAAAGCTGTATAATGATACGACTTTTCCGTATCAAATGGAGGATTTCGTATCACATAGAACTTTGAAATTTTATGCAATACAGAAATATCCTTTTTAAGGCTATTAACCAATGAAAATTTTGTATATATTTTTTTATCTACTGACTGATAAAAAAATGATTGTTTCACTAATTGTCTTTTCAAGTTCATACTGTTAGTGATATCCGTAAATTTACGTTACCGCAATCAAATTTCAACCGTAAATATGAAGAGCTCAGTTCCAAAAGGGAATAACTCCACTTTTTGTCAAAATTGAGTTATTGGTACCAATGAGCAGTATTTCCCCTCTGGTTTCATGGAATGAACTCCTTTTTTCCAAAAAAACTTTTGTTTTGATAATGTTTTTTTTTTATTTTTCTGGTATACTTTACTGTGTACGTTTTGCCATAAAATGACCAATTTTAGTTCCAAAAGGCATTAACTCCACTATAGTTTACCATTTTAGTTCCAAAAGGGAATAACTCACACAATTAATGATAAAACACAAATTGCAATTAAACGCAATCTTTCAGATTTCTCAAACGGATTGAATTTTAGTCACTAGCATATGCCCTATATTTGTATAATATTTCACCTTCAAGAGAAATGTCACATGTGCCTGTAATTAAAAAAGTGTGTTTTTCTCCCATTTCACCTTTTTGGAGTTATTCCCTTTTGGAAACAAACTCTTCATATATAGATAATGCTATATATTTTGGCATACCACACACTTATGTTACGACGGTTGTTCAATAATTTCTTGGCCGGAGTTAGGAGATATAATGTGATGGCTCACCCCGAAAGGGGCATGTCGGGTTCACTTTGCCATCATGAGTCAACTAATTTTGCCTCTCTACCTACGAAGAGAGGAACACCTTTTTGTTTACCAAGCACTTGAGCGTGGTTGCCCCCTGCATGGTCAGCACTTGAGCGTGGTTGCCCACTGCATAGTCAGCATTAATGTTTGTTTACTTGATAGCGTTGAGATCGATAGATAAATTTCAATTGTGGTTAAGACGTGATTGCTCTGGTTAAAGAAATCAATATCAGCTAACTTCCTCTTGGATGGCAAAAGAACCTGACATGGGAGGGGACTTTGAAGATGATATCAATTTTGATTTTATAATTTCATCTGTTTGCGGCATTGTTTAAGGTAAAAAATGACACCTTACTTGTTGAAATTGACCAAGGCGATTAAATTTTACAACAGAAAATCTGCTTGAAATTCTTATTATTTACCTTATTATTCGCGGCCTATTTTCACCTGTTTCTTGAAAAGTGTTCTGTCGCAAAGTCCCCCTTTTCGGGGTGAGTCATTATTATACTTTGCAGTTTAACTTAATCAATGTATAAATAAATACCTGCTTTACTTTGTATTTTACAGAAACCTACACCGTCCTGGAAGCTTCTCCCGATATTTCCCCGTTTACATACTCTTTTTCCATATTTGAATGAAGGGTCATCACCTATATAAAGCAATCGTAAAGTTTCATTCTCAAACCTTGAGCCAAATTAACCCTTGTCTTACCAAGCCTTTTTTTTGTACCACGTCCACACCGCCCTGGAAGCTTCTCCCAGTATTTATCTAGACCTGGTAAATGGTCCAATATTCTTCAGCTTTCTTCTATCGATTCATGACCCTTGCCCTGTGAATGATCAGAACCCAAGGGGGAACTCGCACAACTCTGCATAGATAATTATAGTCCCTATGGGCTGAATTATCTACTGCACCTTGCTATACTCATTGTACCATTGTTTTATCCCCCCCACCCGGAGGGGGGGGGGGGTATCCTGGGACCATAAAACCTACAAAAAAAACCCAATGGCATAATAAATGTTATAATAGGCATATCATTGTACTGAAAAAAATGGTCCAAATTTGACTCATGATGTTGCATTTTCTTTTCTTTCGAATATTATGATACCATTTATTCATTTTAAAGACCATATTTTAGTCGTATCAAAGCATGTTTCATATCATGTCTAGAACTCGCCTTTTTTATTACAACTTTGTTTGAGATAATAGCATCCGTTAAAAATATGATTATACAATCCTTGACCGAGTATTTTGCTGAAAGCCCGCTTAGCAATACAATGAAAAAAATTGTGTGCCCCTTTGCCTGTTTAGGCTATGCTTAATTACGGATGCGTGATATTGCATGATTATGGTGTTAATGGATTTCACCAGATAGAATTTTCAAAATCGAAGGCTTTCGTTCCTAGCATGATACTGATAATATTATCATCATAAGTCTGTGTAAGAATATAGGCGTGACACCAGGTCAAATGTTTTGCAAAATGCTTTTAATTATAATACGACAAGAAGCGAGTCTAGACGAAAAGGGACGATCAGCATGGTCAGGCCACATGGTAAATAATCGAAAAATCCCGATCGAATATGTCTTTAAAATGTCCGAGATTAAAAGAAAACTAGCCTGTGCATCATTTTATTATGTGTCTGAATTGAAAACAGACATCGTATTTTATCTGAATTTCCAATCTTTAATATGTTGCACAGACCAAATTTTCGAGATTTGTTCGGTTAATTTTTCTATAGAGAGCTTAGAAAATGGCGAAAAGATTGAAGTGAAGTGAATGAAAATAAAATTCAACATTTGAAGAGTGACATTATATTTTTAGCATATTATCCGTGAATTATTTATTTGTAAGTTCTGCAAACTTAATTTAGTCATTTTTTCAGTAGTTAACGTTTTAGTTTATTCGTAAAAAAATATAACATGAAAAACCAGTCCGTCGATATTTTCCGTATTTGAAACCGGAAGTGGTTTCATTATGACAAATATTGCCTAAAATATAGAATTAAACACCGCGAAAAACATTTCTAGATATTAACCTTCCAGGGCAGTGTAGTGTGAAAGTATGTTACACCATGATAATTAACCTATTCAACCAGCAAAAAAATAAAGGTCAAGTGGTTTTGGATATTTCCCTGGGGGTACAACTTAGTACAAAAGTGTATTACTAACTGACTGCTTGGTGTTCGGGAACAAATTTGGCGTGGGCCGTTTTTCCCAGGGCGGGGGGGGGGGGGGTAGGGGAGGCAATTACATATATGAGCAGGGTCTACCTTTTCAGGCCTCCAAGCAGCTCATTTGGCTGCAATTTTAAATACTCTCAGACGACAATATGACAAAATGCCCGTATTAAGATTAAATTGATAGCTTGAGCCAGGTCAATTATATGTTTAGCGATACCTTGCCTCTCTGACCTAGGATGACCTACTCGTCCTAAAGCAAATACAACACGTACAAAATGGAAAATGTAACTACTCGCCAAAAATTCACAGATACAAATACATTGTCTGGGGGCACTCACATATGTCGGTGGATCGACTGCTGACCAATATACCCCTTTTTAGTGTTAACCCGATGACCCCATTTTTTCACACCCTCTACATCCTATTTTTTCCAAGCCTTGCAAATTGTATAGCCAATCAAAAGCCCTGCATTTTGTAGATTCTCACACCTATTTCCCCCCCTTTTTTGACCAAAAATCCTATACTGATTGCATCACTTATTAATTTGAGTGCCCCACCCCGGGATACATTGGCTTGTATTGTGTATGGCATGGTATGAGAAATTACCACCCACTGAAAGTTATATCCAGGCAAAGTGGTATGACACTTCACGCCCAATTATTTTTAATACCCTTCCTACGCTTCACCAAATAACTAATAGTTTATTGCCACCAAAGAACATCTAGGTATTTGTATATATTTGTCTGATTATGGTAAAAACAAATGCTGACTCCAAATGCAACTCTATCGAGGAAATACCAGCTCTGAGTAAGTTTGATTAATTTTTGCAAGGTCTCATAATATTATGATGTCAAATGTGTGGTATTGAAACCGCAACAAGCCCAAACACAACACAACTCATAATTTCAGATTTTCTTCTTGCCAAAAAAGAAGGAAAATGAAGGGACGTCTAGCTAAATCTTGTTTTCAGCATGAAAGAAAACATACCTGAGTTTCTTTTAGATTAACGTTATGTGTTATGTGTATGGTGTAGGTCTGCTTCCACGATTAAAATAAATAATTTGGTTGTCCTCCACAACTTTTTTTGAGCGAGTGCGGGCGGGCGGATTTTGTTTTCAAATGTAAGTCAAAGCTACACCAAATTATGGCCTCTTTAAAGATGCAAATAAGTCTACTGTACCGAAAAATGCAAGTTTAAAAACAGTATTAAAATGCAAACAAAATGAAAACAACAACTTACAAAAATATTTTCCAAAAATCAAAATTCTCAAATACAAAAAACCCCAATTTTTGTGGAAATCTGAAAATTAGGCGCAGTATACTTTTGTATAGTAATAACTTTTTTCCAGTTTCGAAAAATGTTGTTGAGGACAACCAAACATCTTTTTTTGAGGCCTTATTTTCAAATATCTCTACTAACCTGCTGGTGGTGGCCGGCATTGTCTTGCTTCACGTAACACCTGTTGCGCTATCAATGATCTTGGTTGTAGTTCGGGTACATTGGGTGGGGCAAATGATTGCATCTGATTTGGGTTTTTTGGAAAACCTTGATTATTTTCCTCCTGATGATGTTGGACATCTTGTTGTTGTAGGGGATGGCCGCCAGCTGCCTAATGGTTCTGTGGTCCTCTAGATGAATGGTCGTCAATAGGGATGGAAAATTGGATGATTAATAACTTCATTAACTCTTGGAACGCTCTCACTCACTGTGTCTTGCAGAAAATTATTGAAGGCGATATCGTTAGAGTTCCATCTTACTGGGGCTACAACTATATGTTGTTGAAACCTGGCAAGGCAAATTTAGAGGTTACAGTATTCGAGTTTTCAAATATGTATTTGCTTTTGCTTTAGTTTAAGTTATTCCAATTCAAAGTAGTGAGGGTTTTTTAAACCCTGTATATGATATAGTCAACCAATTATGAAAATTAATTAAAAAACGAACAAAACAACACACAAATGTTAATTGTTTATAAATGTAGCTGCCCAAACTTTGATTAGATGGACAACAAATTTTATTGTCCCCAGGTTTAAATGGCAGCTATTTTATCTTACATGTGACCGTCCAGCCCAAAGCAGCAGTAAATGCCAGCTTTTGTCATTTTCACTTTTTTAATTATTTGCTAAGACCATCCTTTGAGGATAAAAATGACACCTCGATGAACTTCACACGATTTCCAGAAGTCAAGTTATGGTCCGTCAAAGGTTGTCAGGGAGTAAAACGTATAACTGAGATAAATGCATTCAAAGATTAGTAAGCCCTATTTTTTTTGTTGATCGTCTTAAGAATAAGGCACTTTATTTCACATTTCCCATCATTAAACTTTGCTGGTATTTTGTAGTAAGCACTAGGATTGTGAATCTGTCAAAAAATCAATTTCGGCAAATAATGACCTTGACATGTATTTCACAAAATGAAGTTTCTGGCATTTACTGCTCATACGGGCTGGAAGGTCACATATTTGACTTTAAAATTTACTTCATTATTTTAAAAGAATGGATTAGTTAGTATATACTCTATAACACTTGAAGTACAAACAAAGCAGCAGATTAATGCACAAAAACCAATATGACTTTAATACAAGGAATTGAACTTCTTGAGTCAAGGGTTTTTCCATGCATAGCAACAAAATTAGCCAAAATATAATGCCCGAATCATGAAAGATTCATGCACAAAATATATTAATACTCAGTGATTTGGTGATCAATCATTTCTAGTTTCTCATATATACAATACAAACACATACAGTTCATAATCAGATAATGTTGTAGAATATAAGGGTAGTATGCTAAGGATTTTATAGCAGAGTGTGATTTCTTGTTTTGTACGTCTAGGTTGATAGAGTATGTACTGAGTAGATGGTTCAAAATATTAAGACTTGCCACTCTCTTTCTACTAATCAATGTTGACTTACCCTATTGGATCCTTATAGAATCGTTGATGTCTTCCAATTCCATATCCTTGATAAGTCAATGTCCAACATTCTTGCTGTCGCCACACAGTCCTATATCTTCCTCAAACTTTATGCCACCATGTTGTCCACAGTTGTTGTGCATTTGCCTATCTTGCCATTCCACATCTGTGTTAACTTCTATTCAGTCTTTCCCTCCTGCATCATCATATATTTTTTAGGGATCACTTCAAAACTCAACTGGCGGTTGACCGCCCGGAACCGGCGGTTCCTGGCGGTTACTATTGTTCTGAACAAAGGCAACCGCACGGAACCGCCTGTTCCGGGCGGTCAGCCGCCGGTTGAGTTTTGAAGCCGCCCCTTATCACCTTGTCTGTGGTTTCCTTTCTTATCTCCTTGCCATCCTAAATCCTCATCATTTTCTCTGCCACCATTCCAACCTAGATACTTCTCAACTTGTCTGAAACCTTGATCCTTGTCAGCCCTTTCAATTGTACATCCACCAGTCTGTGCACTGTTTTCTTCAACCTTGTCTTCATCGACCTCAATGCTGTCTAGTTTAACCTCGGGGGTTTAACCTTTTCTTCTGAAGCCTCTGTGCTACCTTGTTGAACCTTTTGTTCATTAACATCATATATCTCTCGGTTTATCTTTTCTTCATCATCTCTGCTGATCTCTTCAACTTTAAACTCTGTACACTCAAGTCTAACCTTTTCTTCAGCAACCTCAGTACTGTCTGTATTTTTTCATGAACCTCTGTCTTTCCTTTATCATCAAACTCTGTGTTGCTTTTGCCCTTTTCTCCATTAACTGCTGTGCCATCTGTTTCATCCTCCAGAGGGTCTTGATTGCCAACATTTTTCCTGTCTAGTTCAACCTCTGTGATATCTTCATTCATTTGCTTACTGACCTCTACACCGTTTTTTCAACGTCTTGTTCACCATGCTCTGTGCTTCGAGTCCAATCATTTCTTCTTCAATCTCTGTGCTACCTTGTTGTACCTCTTGTTCTTGTTCACTTAGTGTAAACACCGGTCTACCAGGACAAGGTGAATGTGACGGCGCGTATGGCATCCTGTTTACATTTAAATTCCCTGTTGTCCATTTTGACAAAAAAAAAAGGATAAAATTCATATTCCTGTCTTAATATAAATTCCGTGATTTGCGTGATGTAATTTGAAACTTGTATATATTACCACAGCTAAGTAAAAACGAACGATGAAATTGTAAAGAAGTTGCTTGAATTGAATTTAAGACTGGTAATGACAAGCCTTTACAATACCGTTGACAAAAACAATAATTTCCCTCTTTGTCGACAAGCCTGTTTGCACGTTGAGTTTGTAAAATAAAATGAAACTAAATACACAAAATGTTTAACAAAATTTATTATTGGTCACTATTTGGCGTCGTTATGGAGTAAAAACTCATCCCAACCGTTTTCTATCCAATCGGGATTAGCAGACCTAATATGCTAATGAGCCCACTATGTTGTATAGTAAGCAATAGCTGCCCATTAACCTGGAAAAAGTAATCACACGCTATGTGTGTATTGTGCATGTTAATGCTTATTATTTGAAGAGAATTTACATTGATATCTTTTCCATATGAATGTGAAATTTTGGCCCTTAGGTACAAACAAGTCCAAAAATCGTGTTTTTGGCCCAACATTTTACGGGAAAGCTAACTGACTCTGCTTTGCTAAAATTTTGAACGGTTTTCTTTTTAGAACATCTAGGAAAGCATTTCTCGCTTTTTATATTTTTTCTTAGTTTTTGAGTTATTGTCAAAAATTGGTCCAAAATCCCACTCCTGACACCATTGTTAGCAAAATATGACACTTTTTGACCTATTTTTGGCAATATTTCAATAAATAAGATAAAAATAAATCATTAAAAGTTTTCTAGATTTTAAAAAGTAAAATGGTTCAACATTTTTAAAAAAAAGTAATATTTCCAAAAACATGGTTTTGGACCCTAGGTCAAAAATTACCCACTTTGGTCCAAAATGAGCTAATTAGCATGTTCAGTATAGAAAT
>JXSR01S012903.1:23331-33531 GCA_000969725.1 Ophiothrix spiculata
AACTTTCACACGCATGGGATGAGGTCATCGGGAAGATTCCTCGCCGCCTGTCACGTGATCAATCAGTGGCCTGATGAAGTTTGGTGGTACCAAACGCAACGTAGCCGTAAGTGCTATAATTTTATTTCCAGTATTTGATTTATTTTGCTAATATTCTCAAGACCTGTTCTGAATATATATTGGTGTTTGGTTTCACAGTTCCCAATAGACTTGCATTCAAACAGGTGAAAAGTCATTCACATTATCAGCCAATTGAGGTGCATCAGTTTCTTTATATTTATACCCATTACTGTTAGAACTATTGTTTCCATTTGAGCTAGATGACAATGAATTGACAGACATGCTATCTGAACCAGCTTCTCTGAGATTGTTATCTTGGCCATGCACACATAAGGCCTCGCATCCATTGGCTGTACCAATATACCGTGTGCCTTGTCTCGTTTTCTATTGTTCGTAATTATTGTGCGGCGCTACACACAGACAATGAAGATCGTTCTGCTAAGTGATCATATCAATGGTCTTTTGAATGGCAGATATTCCTATGACCTGGTGCTCACAAAGTATGAACATGTTGATTGTTAATGCTGCCAGGTCATACGAATCATCTGCCGTACACGAGGCCAATGATATGATTACTAAGCAGAACGAAGTGTATTGTCTGTGTTGCGCCGTACAATTACAAACAATGAAAAACAAGACAAGGCACACGGCATATGAGGGGTACAGCCAATGGATACGAGGCCTAAATCACACCTATCGTATGTATTCACAGACGGCTCATCTGTGTTGTGAACACCTTCTCCGAGCTTATGATAATACAAATTCTCAGCAGAATCAACACTTCTAGATGCAAAATTGTCATTACGTTGTGATGCAATACATATTGCAACAGTAGAACGTCTTGCTAATGTTGAAGGCAGTGACCATGTAAAAATGGACTGTTTGATGCACATGTTTTCTAAACTGGTCCTTAGTTATTATAGCATTCCAAAAACCTGTTCTGAATATACATTAGTGTTTGAGTTCACAGTTCCCAATAGAGTTGCATTCAAACAGACGTAGTTATAATACCAGTTGAAAAGTCATTCACTTTTTCAGCCAATTGTGGTGCATCAGTTTCTTTACATTTATCCTTCTTACTGTTAGAACTATTGTCACCATTTGAGCTAGATGGCAATGTATTAAGCTCTTCGATTCCAGGATTTTCAATAAAAGTAACAACTGCTTCACCATTTGGTTGCAGTTTGTAGTAATATGGAGTAGAATTTGTTTTGGTGATACCAGGTTGATTTGAGGATTCAAGGCGGTTAATTGTTTCAACTGATTCATTATTGGAATGTGATGGTGAATCGTCATGTGCGTGTAACCCATCAGTGCAAGAATCAACAGACATGCTATCTGAACCAGCTTCTCTAGGATTATTATCTTGCCCATGCGCACACAAATCACACCTATCGTACGTATTAACAGATGGTTCATCTATGTTGCGAACACCTTCTCCAAGCTTATGATAATACAAATTCTCAGAAGAACCAACACTTCCAGATGCAGAATTGTCATTACATTGTGATGTAATACCTATTGCAACAGTAGAACGTCTTGCTAATGTTGAAGGCAATGACCTCGACCAGCTGCGATCGTCGTGAAGAAGCTGGCCATTGAGAACATTATCACTTAAGCTACGTTTCATACTTAAGGTTGAAGCATTGTTACTCATATTAGGTCCAACTTGTAATTCCGTATAACCTTCCAAATTGTACCTCTCTCCATGAGGGCCTTTCCATGGAAGTACTGGCTTCCTGACACTCTTGAGTGACATATACCCACTTCGTACACCGCGAACAATATTTTGTCTTGCAGTGGTCAGAGGATCTGCGTATGTGTTGGATGATCCATTAGAAGGTATGTAAAGTGGAGTAGAGACCATATACGCTTCTCCTGTAGTAGAGGGTGGTGGTGATCGACTTGGTCTTTCAGAAAGTGGTATTGGAGGACCTACTGGGGTCTGGTTGATAACAATAGCACCGTCATACATTTGATTGTTAAACTGCCGTTTACGCGAAAAATCTGCGGAGAGAATAAAACATAGTCACAAAGTTAGTCAACGATTGGTTATTACAGAAAAAATTGCCCTCCCTATAGAGGAGGTAAACTATCTATCTCCAAAAAGTCTTAAGTGGACTATTTTCTTGGAAATCCAGAGCCACGAGCAAAAGTCTCACCGATTTGTAGTAACTTTAAAGATTTAAAAATTCTGGAATTCCAAGACTCGCTGTCTTAAAAAAAAGTCTGAAATTAAAACATCCTCTAGCATGCTGCAGAATTTATTCGGATAGCCCAATAGGTAAGAGATAATGCACAGATCATAATGTATGTGCGAATTCAAATTGCAACCAAAACCATTATCATGATTGTAATGCTGCTTTAATACTTGTTGTAGCTTGGTAGGTTTGTAGATTTGACGCTCTTTTATATCGATTACAGAAGGAATATGTGAACGGGGGTTTGGTTTTTGTGTGTTAAAAGTGTGAAAAGGAAAGTTTTTGGAAGTATGACTTACATATTATTATTCTTGTTAATAATTTTTATATAATTTAAACGATAATGATAATCTAAATGCCAAGGACAATGCAATCAAATCATTTTAGTGATATTGATCTTTGACGATTACGTGACATTAATCATTTAACCATGTTAACCCCTTAGTATAGATGATACAATTCCAAAACAGCAGTACTATACTAATTAGTTAATTGCTAGGATGCCCCACCAATTCTGAAATCTGGCAAAGTTTCCATGTTTCAAAAATGAATTATTTTATTACAAGTGTTTGCTTGATAGGTATACCGTAAGTTAAGATCAATTATTTTGATTTTCAATTTGTTAAAAGTAGGAAGAGTCTAGAACCATAATATTGTAAAAGGAAAATTATAATGTTAATTTGAATGTTACGTGCAAATGGTACGTGCGAATTAGATACTAAAAAGGTTATCTGTATAGTGAGGTAATATCTCTATTATTAGCAAATTATGATTTCAACTAGACGATTGCTAACGACAATAGCTTTTGATTATTCGAAAAGTTCAAAATTCGTAAAAAATATGATTTTTCAACAAATTACATTAATTATTTTTGTTAATGGTGTTAAAGCATCTTCCAAAGCAATTTACCATGTTGAGATAACGCACACTTCCAGAAATATTCTTGTTCATATCCTATTTCAAACTGTTGGATTTTTTTTTTCATTTCACAACCAACAGCATGAATAGCTAATATGACTACCGTATTGAGGTAGATATCAGCTTTTCAGGATCCTATATAGATAATGTGGGATGGGAAATGTGAGATTTCCTATTGACTGTTGACAGTCGATAAAAAATCTTTATGTGTAAAGTTCGTAGCTTTAACGGGTAGTAAAAAATATGTAAAAGTGTAATTTTATAGTCAATGAAATGAACTTTCAGATACCGTTTGTTTCATTTCAATCGGTAATTTAGAACAAAAGTGAAGCTTTATCAAATATTTAGATACAAATTTGTGTGGTCTGATTTTCGATTTGTAATTCCACTTGAATTGTCCTTTTATCTGCTCACTCAACCGTAACATTTACAATTTTATTATGTGCATAACTTTTGTGTGTGTGCTGAAAAGTGAACACATTTAATGGAAAATTGAGACAGACATGATTAAATTTCCCAAAGTGACAAAATATCATCCATTTAGAATATTGGACCATGCAAATTTGCATCCAAATATTTTATAAAACATGATGTTTGTTCTAGATTACCGATTGAAATGAAACAAAGGGTATCTTTAAGTTAATTTTATGGACTATGGAATGACACCTTTACATATTGTGTAACCATCTGTAAGTACTTTACACGCAAAGATTGTAATGTATGTTTGTGGGACACATACACGATATAAACCTGATAAACATGATAAACCTGATTCCAATTTCCAACGATTATGACTACACAAGAGACATTATAATACCTGAAATCATGATCGTGTAAACACATTATTATATCTATATCAAATGACCAAGAGTCAAATTATTTAATCCCTCAACCTATTTTATTTGTGTCATATGACTTATCTGATTTGACATTGACTAAAAAGTGACATAAAATTGGGGCAATTCCTACGCACAAAGTACAATGATTAGTCAGAATAATCTCCAATTATAGTAAATCACACACCAGCTGATTGTGTTATTATTATGATGTTATTATGTCAATATTTACAATATTCCTGACATGTGCTACTATCGAATCCTGTTGGCTATTTTGTCACTCTTTTATAGAAGGAAATTTGAACTTGACGTAATACAAAATAAGTACACTGATTGGTTTAAGAAAATGTCATATATAAAATTATGTAGTACTTATGTCGTCAGCTTGTGTCATATTGCATAAAACTTTTTTACACTAATTATTTAAGAAGTAATTTAGCTAGTTTGATCAACTGAAAAGCGTGGAGAATCTTCAGGCCTTTTTCGGATTAGTTGATTTCCTTGTAATAGCATGGTTAATTAGCAAAAGTTTTTGCATTTTATAGAAACGGATTGCAGTATTCCTAATGATTCTGTGTTTGCTCATTGGGGTATATTTTACTCCCTGGGATCCCCTGTTAAGAATAAACAAGTTGAATTTGAATTTTAAACATTATGTATGTATACCGTATTTTATTTTTTATCCAAACTTTAGTAAAAAAAACAACCCAAATATCTATATGAGAAGAGTAACAGTGTCATTTTGATTAGTGGAGTAAGCTTGTGATGTGCACTGTCAATGTACTTGTTTATTGGCACATACCGTACATACACTTAACTCTGTTATTGGGTATACGATTACCGTATTTTATTTCTATATTTTTAGATCAAAAGATAGAAAATTTGATCTGTAATAGCATGAATAGTTATCGTCCATCTCATTAGAAGCATATCATAAGCCAATGAAAAATACCAAATGCAAAACATGAAAAGTACAGTAACCCTGTATCGCCAAACAACGTCAGGATTTTGAACAGAGGGAAGTGGTGTAATAAACATTGATTCAAATGGCAGTAGGTACTGTCATCCGGGATTGTCATTCGGTAATGACCAAAGACATCCTCAAGGATACTACGATAAGAAACACCAGATATTCGGGGTATTTTCCTGACACCAATGGTGGAGAAGGGACTCAAGTAGATTATCAGCCAGCATTGCATGTATTAAAAGGATTGCCAATGATCCTCAAAAATTTAAAATAATCAGCAGGATCATTCTTCTTTGTGAGGAAAATGCTTATTCATGTGCAAACACATTTAAAGCCAGAAATTACTGTAATTGTTTTGAAATACCGCATGAGTTTGTTAAAGCTAGCTTTACTCACAATATTATAGTTAGTACCACTCCCAAACATTTTATGTACTTATTTGTTATTTCTTTGAAATAAAGCACTTGAGCAATTATAAAACACATTTATTATCTATCTGAAGTTCTTCTCCTCGTAAATAGAGCTTTATCAGATTTTGATAGAGATTTTGACACGGTATTATTGTACTGCGGTGTTAACTTACCGGACATAATAGTTCTGAGCTATATGGAGAGACTTGTCTTGAATTTCAGTATTTATACATTTTTTAGAAAACCATGACAGTAACTTTGCATGGTCTTGCTATTCCTATAGCACTGAAAAAACCGTCATGAATGGAAAAAGTAACCAGGATGGTGGACAATCCCTTTAAAATGACACTTTTCTTCCATCATGACGTTCGTGTGCAAAAGCAAAGTTGTTTCCTTCAATAAAATCCCACATACATCTAGTGTCAAAAGCCACCCTTGTTAAGCTATAATTAGGCAGGTTGTGTCATCTGCACCATGTCATAGTCCCCCACAACGTCCCCAAATGATTTGACAAGGCTAAATTGGGAGTAACGTAAACCCCTATGTGGTTGAGGACTCTTGTTCAAATACCAAGAAATTCGCTACGCAACTAAATATTGCATTTGATCCTTGAGGTGCACTTGAAATTCTATACTAATGATTTTATAATTACTGAAGATACCAAACAGACATTTTCAGCAAAAAACTTCAAAAATATCTTCATACGTAGAATCATAATTCATATTAAGAAAAGCAAATATTTTTAGTATTTCAGAGCTGATAGAAGCATCCACTTTTCAAATGATATATAATTGATTTCATACATTCATATCTACTCAGTTAAAAGCACCATTTTAAATGTTTAGACAATAAATAAAGGGAATAGAGATGTTGCTACTAATGATTGTTATGATGTTGACATTTATTATGATGTTAACATTACAAACTAGGCATTAAATGACGCGTCACATCGAGGCCAAGCAAAATGAGTAATAAATGCAAAATGAACTTGTAAATTAAAAGGAAACTGTACTGGTAAAAAATTTAGTGCCTTGCACATTTGACATTTCTTTTAAAGTAAAGTTTCAAGTATTACAACAATCTACCGTTCTCAAAGGTCGCAAACATGTACCTTTTGATGTGGGACGTTAACTATTGAAGAGTTTAAGCATCTTCTAATGGACTCTTTTCACACATTGTTATAAATCTTCTGGTTACCACCTGCCATCGTGTGTAACCCGGATTTGAAATCAAATTTAATTTGAAAGATGGGCAGATACGGGCATTGTCCTTTTGAGTTTTCATCATCACAGTGATCAAAAATGACTGTGTTTCCGATGCTTTCAACTACATTCATGAACTTCTGATCTGATTGCCTGAAGAAGGAAGTGTTGGCAAAAATCAATTATGATCTGTGACATTTGATAAGTTATACCTCAGCTGCTTCTTTCTAAAGGTAGACCTGTAACCCCACATTCCCTTGACCTCTAAAATATTGTTGTTTTTTTCAAAACACTTGCTTTAACGAACCAAGGTTAGCTTTGAATGCTTTTGACATGATTTGAAAATAAATTGAATTCTTGAAAGTTTGGTGGTAGATTGCCCTGCCGAAATCGGCGCACAAGGCATTATTTTTTTTTTCGTTTGTTCATTTTTACATAGGTTAAACCTCAGAAAAGTACAAAGTGCCTGTGATGACCTTTCTTCCGGCAAGTAATCCATATCACTTTTGTGACATACCCATGTTTATTCTTATGCACTTTTCTGTAACAAATCATTAAGACCAACCTGCTTATTACAACTTTGAGATTGAATTAAGTGAACAATTGGTAGCATAATTTACCTGACAAGCTTAGCTACAAGGTTGTATGATAGTGTAAACTATTGTGTGACATTGGTGGTAATGATGATTTTAAATGTCAACTGTAAACCAGGTTAATCCACTTGATTATTTCAATGGTAAACCAGTTTATACAACAAAGTTACGACAGCCTTCAATCAGATTATTCGAATAGAGGTAAAACAACATACTTGCTATGATTCACATTTTGGTTTTAGAATGACCAAAACAAAATAAGAACTTTCATAAAGTTTAAACTTAAGCGTTATTTTTGTTAACTAAGACAATTTCTTAATTTACGTAGTCTTGTTGTATCATATTCAGTTAATATCAGCAGGACTTGCGGCTAAGTGTTGTTAAAGTTGGTATTCAAAAATATGTTTAGAGTTCATGTTCAATTATACGTTGAGCACGAAATGTACACTGTCAGCACGTTTTGCGTTCATTCTACTTGCATCCAAAATGTCAAAATGGGCAGTTGCTTAACATAACCTATAGAGCTCCAACTAAGGAATTTGCCTTACAGAAAAACTCATAATGGGTAACCGGCAACGGAAATCAGAGAAAGCGCTTAGCATGCTCAGTAAAGCGTTTTAGAAGCTGATTTTGTTTCTGTTTCTTTATTCAGACGCAGCGCTATGAAACATTTCAGGAAGGAATTGATTACAAAGATATTTTTCGTATGATTATATTTAAATATGAGTAATCGAGAACCGCCAAAATATTGATCACTGCACTTTGGTAACTAATATTGCAGACCCTGCATATCAGATATCTAAGTGTTCTCAAGATTTATAAGCTTAATTAATACAGTTATGAATATAATCTATTAAAATAGAAAGTGAACGTGTCACAATATCTATTAATGTTGAATATTAATGGTGTATTATTTTTGTTCAACTCCAAAGAAACAAAATAACCGAAGTTAACTGTTTCATTATAAGATTTTATTATGAAACCAGAATTCATAACATGTTTAATATGGAGATATTATCATTATGATTAGTGCAGGCGTATCTATTTTGCGCATGGGCGGTAATTGTTTATAAAATCTCATTTACAAAAAATGTATTTGCCAATACATTTCAATGTTTTATATGAATTTAGGGTCTAAAACTAGAGTTCTTAATGAGATGTGGGTATGTTGATATACATATTGCCTTAAGCACTGATATAAATCAGCTTACAAGCTTATCTTCTGAATGTGTCAATTACAACGAGCATCCTGGATACGTGTAAAGCCATTTGCAGATTTGAAACACTGTGAATTAAATGTAGCTAGACGGTTTTTATTGAATGCCACATCATACTTTTCTGGTAGATACCAAATAGTTGTTGCAACAAGTCTTTGGTACTGACATTCCAATGAATTTGCATGATGATGATAGGAACCAAACATTTGGTATCACCGTGATCACATAAATGAGTGACCAAATATTTGATCACAAATGAGTATTTTTAACAGCAGGCCATCGTTATCATTGGTAAATACACTGGAATTGATTAAATAACAAAGAGCTGTTGCGCTAAATACTAGTATTTGGTAGCTCATAAAAGATGTGTGAATTTATTTAATTAACTCTTATTTATTTATTTATTTATTTTTTATGGATTTATTGATTGATTGATTAATTAATTTACTTACTTATTTATTTATTTCTATTTGCATATGTATTTACTAAAATATATTATTTTTATATATATTTATTAATAATTTATTAACTATCAAATAATTATTTTAGTCAATTAATTAATAAACTAATTATTTAGTCAATTAAATTCTAATCATTATTAATTAATTAATTCATCTATTTATACTTACATGCGTGACCGTTGACATGACCATTTCCTTCTCCAATGGTTGCATAACCATTACATCCCTCTTTTTCGTCACTGAAAAGAAAAATAATATTTCGAGGAAAATAGTAAAAGTATAGAAGACGAAGATTATTACAGTTAACTTTGCATAGTTGCAAACCGTATTGAAAACTTGAATCTGACTCTTTTGTTGAATATTATTCTAGATAATATCATCTCTTGATATTGTTATCATTGACTGAAATGAATACATATTCAACACTGGTAATTTGGTACAAGAAATCTGTTTGTAAAGTTAAGACGTTTCTTCCTGTTGCTTACGACTGCGGGATAACGTTTTGTTTCATTTATAGCAAAAATCCATAACAAAACAATTGCATGCTCCCGTTTTGCGTACGCAATTTCTAATGTACATTGAACGCACGAACGCATTTGGTTAATCATACACTGCATCGCTGAGTTATATAAATGCGGACAATTTAAAGACGCAGATTTACAATCAAAGTAATTAAATCTTATTTGAAAAGGCCCATTTTTGTCATTCTTACACGGTAACCAGATATTTTTTATTTCAGTGAAGTACGACAAAAACGTTTTAACGTGAAAATTAAAACAGTCCAAGTATTTATTATTTTTGAGGCACATTTACATATGCGTGATAAATCAGGTGAATTTGGGGAAAATCATGTACTTTTTGAAATACATTTTTTTACATGAAATGTACTTTTTTTTGCATCCCAAAAACGTGCACGGTGACCTATTATTTTAGTTTCGTTATCAGCACAAATAAATCTACCAAATACTAAATTTTTAAGAAAATCAAAGGAGATTTTGCGTCTTGGAGGCAAGTCCTTAATTTCTATATAAAGAGTTTTATGACTCGTGCCCATCGGTTGTCGATTTTGAAAATTATACATAGATAAAGTTAGTAAGGTAACGTAAACCCCTATGTGGTTGAGGACTCTTGTTCAAATGCCAAGAAATTTTGCTGCGCAAAAAATGCATTTGATCCTTGAGGTACACTTGTAATTCTATAGTAATCTATACAGTAATTATTTAAGAAGTAATTTAGCTAATTTGATCAACTGAAAAGCGTGGAGAATCTTCAGGCCTTTTTCGGATTAGTTGATTTCCTTGTAATAGCATGGTTAATTAGCAAAAGTTTTTGCAT
>JXSR01S012903.1:82577-96294 GCA_000969725.1 Ophiothrix spiculata
TGTATTATATAATTCTTGTCTTTGCAACTTAATGTTGCTACCGTCAATATAGGCATATTTCAAATTTTGGCAGATATGACTTGACATTTACTCTTGCGCAAAGAAAATCATTATATAGTCATATGTAAAACAATATTGTTTAATATATATGTGTACTGTTATACGATACGGTATTTCATCATCAAAATCATTTTTTTATACAAATAAAGTAATTACACAAGACAGTTGCTTTGGATGTCTTTCTATCTTTTTTCTCTCTGAATGTTTAGTTTAAATGAAAAGAACTAAGGGTTTATTGTCCCGTAGAAACCCATACGAAGCTCAGAAAGTTGATCCCGGCTGCTAGGGTTTACATGCGGCCTGGAGCCTCTAGAGTTTGTGACAGGACCATAAATGAGGCTGTTGAAGCAACGTGAAAATACAATACACGTCAGGGAGCCATAACCCCCTGTAATTGTTTTATTCACAAAAAATACATTTTATGATGAAAGAAGTTATTACCTAATATACACAAATGCATATCCCACTGAAACTGTACAGAAAGGTTTTTGCCCTATCAAATTCCTTCTACTTGCGAGGTGATGTACATATTAAAAGGATTTTTATAACAATTAATTGAAAACTTTGTTATAATATTTTATCAAAACATAACAAGGGCACTTTTAATAGGATGAAGTATTATTCTCTCTTATGCTAAGTTAAGTATTACTGCTTGTTATGTGTGATAAAGAATATTATGTAAACAGGCTTGTCGTTACAATTTTTATTAACCAAGTCAGGTCTTTCGTATCACCCTCCCACTTACACATATATAATATCAAGTAAGAATAATTGTGCACTCTTAGAAAGAGAGTATCAAATATGAGACAAAAAGGATCAATTTTGATCCTTTTTAGGTATCAAATATGAGCTTATCCTTTAAGGATCAAAGTGATCCCCAAAAAAGGATCAAAATTTTTGATCCGAAAAAGGATCAAATATTTCTTATAAAAACGACCTGCAAAAAACATCACACTGAAGTGACTCTAGCAGGGTTTGAACCCACGCCGCACTCATACCTGCTGGTAATTACGAGTCCAATGCTCTAACCACTCGACCACGCCGGACTGTGTGATGATATCAACGTATTTATATATGTTACACCATTGTATACATTCCCCGCTGTGTAGTGGATATTGGGTTGTACTCAAATATGAAACAAAAGATACGTTGGATCCAAACGCGGTATCAAATATGAGCTCATCCTTTCCTTATCAAAGTAAACCAGAAATACGGATCAAAACTTTGATATTGTAATCAAAAAGGATAAAAATAAAATGATCCTAACAAAAGGATCAAAAATGATCCTTGTGAATTTGATCCATTTGTATATATTGATCCTTAAAGGATCAAAAGTGATCCTTAAAGGATCAAAAGTGATCCTTAAAGGATCAAAAGTGATCCTTAAAGGATCAAAATAAAATGATCCCGAAAACTACTCGTATATTTGATCCCGGCCTTCTAAGAGTGTGGTATAATTGGTTGCGTAGTTCACAAGAGGTAAATATTTTCTACTGGAGAACTGATTTTATAATGATATAAAATATATTCAAATATTCATTTGCTCGAGGGAGACAAAACCACAACAATTTTGCTTGGGTTATTTTATGTCATTCATCAATGAAAAAATATGCTCCTGTCGGATTTGACATATTTCAATGCAGTTTTACGTCATTCTAATGGACTGGTTTTTTGAGTAAACTACAAAGTCACGAACACTAAACAGTCCGGTCCAACTGCCCATTTAGGAAAGGTTGCCTGATACGGCAGCACCTTTCCCAATCTGGCAAGCATGAATACCAACAATGCACTGTACCATTAAATATGTTTAATTTTATAACTTGAAATATCCTTGGATATAAGAGTTTATTTACTATTTCTCTCAACAAATCTCAACTTTGAAAAGGGTTCAACATTTTACAATTAAAAACTATTTGTTTACTTTTTTAAAATTTGAATTAGGAAAACCGTTAAAAACGGTTATATAATTTTAAATACTTTGCTCCTGGTCAATATTTTTTTCGCCTGGTGAAAACCATCCAAATATGACCCTCTTGCTGTATACCAAAAATCATCGCCAACCAAAGTGTCGTTTGGTTCACAGCTAAGATTTTTAAAAATACAATAGGATTCGCAGTGCATTCTGGGTGTTATACTTGCCAGATTGGGAAAGGTGCTGCCGCATCAGGCAACCTTTCCTAAATGGGCAGTTGGACCGGACTGCTAAATGTAAAGATATCTGACTTTTCCTGGTTTTTGTCATGGTTTGTAAAATTGTATTTCTCTTGTTGTATATAATATGTTCTTGTATTTGTAAAGCCGACGCCCTTCAGCCTGTGCTGTTAGTCGGCTATTTGTATACCGTCAATAAATAAATGAATAAATAAATAAAGGTAATTACTTTTGCTCTATACCTGGATGTATAACTTATGAAAATATTTGAATCAAAGAAAGACATAATAGAATTAAAAAAATTCTATCATTTGGTTTTATACTATTTTCAGACAAATTAGTAATAGGGATTTGCCAATACGTGAATAGTGTTTCTATTTAAATTTTTATTTTCAAAATTTCAAGTTTCCAATTGAGTCGATGTGGATTTAAAGCTTTAAAAATGCAAACAAATGTATCACACATATTTAAACTTCATGTGATTGTGGCTAATGCATTTAACCCTAACGCCCTACCCCACTTTTCCGTTCAGAAACTATCTCCTCGGAATTTTACAAGTCAAAAATATCGGGTTTCCACCTGGGCTCGAACCCGGTACCTCCCGCATCCCAAACCCATTATCAGTATAGCAAGCCACCGATCAGGCGCTGCCATGGCAGCGATTCCGTGATCATTACTGACTCCGGTCTCTGACGTATTCGGACTTTTGGGATTTTTTGGTGTTTGATAGCGTTAGGGTTAGTGCATTTAAAGTACTTTTAATTGTCAGCAAATCTGAAATAGACGCATTGGCATTTGAACTCATTATCTAAATATCCATTTTCCATTCAATTGTTCTTGGCATTGTGACCTAGTGATGTCACCGTCACTTCATTTCACATTTTGGCAGAGTTGACTTGGCATTAAATCTGTTATTGAGAATTGTATATAGGAGTCATGTGTAAAATAATATTGTTTATACATATGTTTATTGTCCCGACTGTAAAGGTTTAAATGTGGGCTGATCCAGGTTTGGAACTCCTAAACTTGCGGCAGGATAAAGCATACATGTATAGCAGATGCTGCTTATGGTTATATTTAGTTATATGTTTGATATTGTAGATACTCTCTTTAGTGATGAGAAAGAATTGATCGTCTCTTCTAATTCATGTAGGATTTCCCCAAGGAAAAATGAAGTATTTTGCGATTGATCTGTAATGCACATACCTCGATATTTCTTTATTGGGTAAAATAAATACATATCTGATCAGTGTCATAAAGCCACGAAAAGTAACAAACCAGGGAGACATAACGCACTTTATCTGGGATATATAATAATCATATCATTTAATTTGTAACAGCTAAATTTCAAAGCCTAAGAAGTATGCAAACATGAATTTGACATGCATTATTTTCGTGTCCATATAGGACAAAACTGATTAATTCAACATAAACAAAAAGGTTTTTGCTCTTTAAAATTGATTATACTTGATAAAATTATGTATGTGACGAAGAGTTTCTATAATAGTTTAACGTCAGGATCAAAACATAACTAGGTCAGTTTAGGAAAATATATTATAATATTACTTATTTATATAATCCAAGTAGTATTGCGCGTGTTCCCGGGCGTGTTTTGATTATTAAATACAAATTACCTTCAGGTTTTACCATTCTATATAATTAACAGAAGCAGATTTTAAAAGTATCGTCTTCCCACCAATAACGTTGCATAATATTGAAAGTAAACTTTTGTGGTAAATGTACCATAGAATAGTTTAAAGAATATTTGTGTTTTTTTAAATCGGTTAAACCCATTCATACTCAATTCTGATTCTGAAAATACATAACGAGGCTATTGTAATTTTGCTCATAACACAAAATCCAGATTCATAAGTTATTTTTATGTTAGTAGTTTCTGAAATACATTTTGCTATCGGATGAGATATGATTCTTTGATGTTTATTTGATTTAACTGAAAAGACACCAACAACAAACTTTATACGGAAAGAATTAGACGCTAATCAGAGAAAATGATTTTCTAGTACGGAAATGCATTGTCTCTGTACCATGGAATTGCACACAACACTGAACAAATAATTTAATAATATTTTGTAAAATGGATGAAGTATTATAATGGGCAAGAGATTTAAGTCATAAGTAGGTCGCCATACTTTAAATGCACACAGAAATAAATTTGCGATACTGTTTGCTTCATGCTTGCTCGCTTTCATTGATTTGAACAATACAGAGAAAGATTGGACTGTTATTAGTGACAAAAGGATCCAGACCTTAGGTCAAATCCTCTCAAACAGCAATGATGTGTGTTGACATGGTTATAGTGTATTTGTACATGTGCTAGCTCCAGATTTGGAAATTGTTAGTTACTATCGTTTTTACTGCTACTGGTTTCTTAAGAGTACTTCTGGAAGCTGATGTGAGCTAATCAAGGTTCAGCGCCGTTAGAATTTGCAGCCAACCGGAATTGGTACTCTGAGTGGAATAGAGTTTTAAAACTTGGACCACTGTGGAGGCCGAATGAATGTACAGTTTGGTTAGCCGCATGGAGTTCCAAATCAGATGCGCATACCGTACTTGAAACACATGTTTTTATCATTACATTTATTCATTTTACAGCAAGTAAATTTAAAGGTGCTGTAAGTACCATTACACTACTATTACATTTTGCAAAACTTGCAGAATACAGAAAAATACAGAAATTAAATGATATCTTTAAATATAACAAAAAGGTTTTCGCTCTTTCAAATGGCTTTTCCTTTAAGTTATGCAAATCTATATGAAGGGTTGATATGATAGGTTATCGTTACACAACAAGAGAACTCTTGGATAAAATATTATTATATTTCTTTAATACGTTTCTTTTCAAAGTATTATTATATGATTATATTATTACCATCACGTTTTACATTTCTACTTAACACGCCCCTTCTAGTGGTTTAGCTTGTTGCGCCAGTTAAGATAAAGTAAACGCAAATAGTAAATTACTGATTTCATAGTAGTACGTGAAGATATTATCCCACCTTAGCTCATCAAAGTTACATGTTTTCAAACTGTCCACTGCTTGGAGGAGACAAAACCACAACATTTATGCCTGTGGTATTTTATCTTTTTCGTAACTGAAAAATATATTTTCCTTTCGGATGAGAAGTGTTTTAATGTAGTTTGTATATACATGGATCAAACCGCAACCACGGCCGCCAAACTTAAAGTACTATTAATTGTCTGCGGTTCTAAAGTAGATTTGTCTTGTATTTTGAATCATCATTTAAATTGATATCCATTTAATTGGTCTTGGTATTGGGGCCTAATGATACTACCGTCAATATAAATTATTTCAAATCTTGGCAAAGTTGTCCTGGCATTCATTCGTTTGTTGAGAATGTTTTGCAGTTTAATATCACGCGTAAAACAATATTGTTTATAGGTATGTTTACATTACAAGTATAAAGTATCAAAATTTAAAGAAACGTTCGCTTTTATATATATGCAATGATTACACCAAACAGTTTTTGTCCTAGTTTTTAGTCTTTTTCTTTAATTGTCTAATTTTTCACTTATACGAAAGAACTACCTGCTTATTGTTTTGTATGTGGCCTTATAAATTTGCAGCAGGACCTGAATTGATACCAAGCGTGGAATTGAGCATACTTGGAGCACAGTTGTATTACATGCATATCATTATATAGTTTTTCTTTATAACAGCTAAAGTTTAAGGTATGGGAAGTACGAATATTATATTTCGACATAAAAGATTTGCATATCCACGAAAAAAAACAGGTCAAAATTGATCAATTAAATAGGTACATTGTATATCAAAAACATTTCAGAAAAAGGTTTTTGCTCTTTTCAAAATGCTTCTACTTGATGACGTTAAGTAACTGATGATTAGATAAATGTCAAACACAACTGGGTCAAGTGAGGAAAAAAATATCATTATATTATTTATTCTATATAGAGTATTATTATGAATTACCTTCACGTTTTACTATTCTAATTAAACCTGTCATATCTTTTAGATCTTAAAAGTAAGTATCTTCTCCTTGCCAACATTTTGACTATAATAAAAACAACATTTTAAGTAAATTTTATATTTGTTGTAAAACTTATTGTGTCAGTTCATGTACTTAGATAGATACACAACTTGATGGAGATAACTGTTATTTTTATATCATTAATTCTAAAATACATTTTTCTATTGAATGAGACATGTTTCAATGTTACATTCAAATGCTAGTGAGATGTATCAAACCGCGAAGACACTAACAACAAACTGTAAGTTCTTCTGATTGTCTGCGGTTTTGAAGTACGTGTAAGTGGAAGTTGAATCATCATTTAAATTTCTATGCAATACATTGTTTTTGGCATTGTGACCCAATGATGCCACCAATAATTTATTTCAAATTTTGGCAAGCCGAACTTGGCATTCACTTTTAGGTTAAGAATATAATTATACGTGGTCATGTGTACTTGATATAACAAAATTGTTTGGACGTTTGTTTACTGTTCAGGGGCGATATCCCACCAAAAAGGCACAAGCAATAATTACACAAACCAGTTCATTTGTCCGTCTTTATATAGTATCTTTTTTTTTCTGGATGTTCACTTTACTTACACATTCTTAAGCAGTTCCGCACACACACCATATTAGCTGTGAATGAACATAAAAGAAAAATTAAAATTAGCAATTATTTAGCACCAGGCAATTCAAGCTTTTTTAAAATAGTTTAACTAGTTTGTAGGTAAATTATCTTAAATACAAGTACTTACATTTAACCTTTTGTTTGTTACATTTGAGGATACAAAAATTAATCTATATTTATTTTATGCATAATTTATGATTTATTTATGTATTTTGTAGCATTATGATTTTCTTCTTTTAGGAATACATAAGACTACTTATCAGCTTTAAACTCGAGAGGTTTAAAAACCTTAAAAAACTGTGAAGGCCTCATGATTACAGGCATCAGCACTAGTTCTGATTTTCGTTTCTTAACTTGCAAAATAATACTGTTGTATATCATATATCATGATATGGATCATTTCAGTTCGGCGGAACTCACAATTCGGACACGTATCTGAATTTAGATACCCACGTATCAAAATTCTGATACTCGTATCAGAATTAGGATATGGAGGGGTATCCGAATTCTGATGCGCCTGTCGTTGCGCAGGTAACAAATCAAAAGCGCAAGTTGGCAAGTACATGCAGGAAATCTTTCTTGCATCTACGAAAAATGTATCTGTAAAAATGTCATTTTCATCTGTGCAATTCCAGCGGAACAGCTTCAAAACATGTTCTGATCACAGAAAGCAAAATAATTTGGCCAAAACTTTGTTAGAATTACACTGAAAATTGTGTTTCATCATTTGACAAATAATAAGTTGTCATGAAAATGGTCTAGTATGACAAACTATAATTTGTCGTGGAATTCTTCATACAAGTATTGAACGACGAATTAAAATTAGTCATGAAAAACGGTCTAGTATGACGACTTTCTCATGACAATTAGTCATGCTGAAAAATTAATTTGTCATGCAAGAATAATAATTTGTCACATAATTTGTCAAGTGACACTAGTTTTTAAGAGGTTTTGTTTTCGGTAGACTAATTCCATTTATGGCTCAATGCATGTGAAATCAACGAGACGAAACACTCAGGTTCTGCTTGCAGGTTTTGCAATGGCTGTCTGGTCTAGTCAATCCAGCCTGGACCTCGCAAGCGAACGCAAAGCGTGTGCCTAATCGCTCACTTGTGAGGTCCATAGTAGATGGACTAGTCTGGTCAGAATCTGATGATGAAGTATGAGTAAGCTTAAGTATGAGTACGGGAATTCTGAGTCCTCAGTCCAGTAGTGGTGTTGTGTCCGACTCCGAATCCAATGCGGTCTGGTCGGAATGTGATGATAGGCTAGGCACAAACCTAACCTGGAATTAAAGAGTTGTTCTATCTAAATCCAAAGAGGTGTTGTCGCTAATTTTCCTCCTGTGCAATCGACTCGAGAATAAAACGCCACGCCACGCCACTTCTTGAAGGTACGGAAACCCGTTACACGATATTGTTCGTCATGCAAATTCGTCAACTCTCAGGTATGGTTAGTCGTGCTCAAAGAAGTTTGCCAACATAGCTTGTCATACCTACATTAGTTTGTCCTGAACTTGGCTCATGACAATGTGCATTTGTCAATTAACGAAAAGTACATTTGTCATTCGTTCAAACTCGTCCTTCACCGATTTGTAATTCGTACAGTTACAAAAATAGTTTGTCCTGCATTTGTTTTCGTTTGTCATGCTCCCGCAAATATCGTCAAGCGACGAATATGGGGAAATTCACTTACATGACTAATTTGTAACCCCTGTTTGACGACTTTTCCACCACGTTTGACGAAATAATGTTTTCAGTGTAGATGACAGATGTTTTGAATATTTGGCATCTGCACTAGATGACAGGTGTTTTGAATATTTGGCATCTGCAGGAATCGCACCTTCATATCTTATGGAATATCTGTCACGTAAAGCCAAACCAACTTCTGGTCCAATCACACGGTCTTCTACTGACACATCTCTTCTTACCACTTATTATGGGAAAATCGCATTGGGGTAAATCATTTCATGTTGCTGCACCTTTGTTATGGAACAATCTCCCGAGAAACATCAGGGAGGCATGTTCTTTACAGTCCTTCAAGAAAATGTTGAAGTTCCATTTTTATCTATCTTACTGACTTTTGTGTTTTAATTGTATTGTGTGTTTAAATAAGATTGTTTCTGCGCTTTGATCATATTTTTGGAATAAGCGCACAATACAACTCTGTATGTATATGTATGTATAATAATGTTTATTGACTTTTGTACATACCGCTATGGTGCGCGCCGAAGCTGATATCCCGTTTCAGCTGTTTAAATCCAAATTCAGATACGGGTATCAGAATTTTGATACGGGTATCTAAATTCAGATACGTATCCGAATTGTGGTGCCACCGAACTGATTTA
The DNA here is from genome assembly GCA_000969725.1 of Ophiothrix spiculata. Taxonomy (NCBI): domain Eukaryota; kingdom Metazoa; phylum Echinodermata; class Ophiuroidea; order Amphilepidida; family Ophiotrichidae; genus Ophiothrix; species Ophiothrix spiculata. The sequence goes on from JXSR01S012903.1 coordinate 91,773, forward strand.
CATATAAAATTAAGACAGTTTGTTCAATGCACTTTTGTTTTAAAGGGACGATAAAATGCTTATGCATGTATGCTATCTTGCCAAATTAAGGTGTTGCCTGTTGAATAATTGAGTGAACATTCTTACCTCCACATACTCCACCACAGCCAACCGTTCTACTTGGACAACGTCTTTTTGTAACTGAAAAAGAGCAAACAAAACAGGAAAAACATAAGATTTTGCTTTAAAATTTACTTACAGAAAGAGCAATAAATTGAAAGAAGTGTAAACTAACTGGATTACTTGTGCTAAATTTCTCTGCTCATGACAAATCCATCCGGATAACTGTATGTTTTAATGACCTATGTAGAGGTATCCAGATTCTGTGGGCTTAGATAATGCGGATTAGATTTCCAGACAAATTCTATTGACTCGCGGAGATACTTAATCTTATCGGGACGCTCAAAGGTGTCAGAAGTAGTGCGATTTGTACTCTCATAAGCTGGCTTCTCAAGCTCATTTACAAATAACATTTGCCCATGAATGTAATATAAATTGCATAAATGAACAAAACCTCCTTAGTTTTAACTTGCTCAGTAGTATAAGTAATGAAACAGATATGTATTACAAATTAAAACAAAAACCATCAGGATAGTTTAACACATACATTCTTTTATGAATTAACAATTTTACTCTACGAAGGATACACTAAGATCAGATGATCCAGGTAGAAGACAGACAAGTAAGAAGCGATCAACCAGACTTATTTGGGTAAGATAAGAAGGAGTTGTTTCTTTTGATTTATGTAATTGAAAACCTGTAAGGACGTTTTTACACTTAAAGCGTGGTTTGAAAACATTTAAACAATTACACGTTTTATGACATACGTCAATACAAGTTGTTAAAACACCTTTTGTTCTCAGTTGCATTCAAACTTTGAGACATGTTGCAATTGCATTTAGGGACTCTATGCTATATTGATTTCATCGACAAATCTGAAAAGGGGCATTAAATTAGTTGATCTTTAGTTTCACCTTGACCTTGACCATACAACCATAAGCATAAATAATCAATATCCAGGTCAATTTCACATAGACAAAAAAATGCATTGAACTTGATTTTGTTCCTCAGGTATATTATGTATATACTTTTGCCAGGGTCCTCACCACTTTTATTTTCACTCCGACGCCCCTGCTTTTTCAATCGCCATTCTGAACTCATAAGACAGCCAGTGCTTAGATTCAAATGCGCTTATAATGAGCAAATTATTTTTTCGATCTAGAAAAATTTGGTCGCGATATATTTTTCTTGACGTGACCTGTCAGATAAGGTTGGACTTTGAAGCCCTAAATTCACAAAGGGATTAATGCAAATAAAAGTGGGATGTGGATAAAAATATTGATATTTTTTTCCAATAAGATATGTCTATGTTGTACTGTTAAGAATAAAAATTCTTCATTGTATTATATTGTAAAAAAAATGTCAATTTTAACACTTAAGTGCATAAGGGGCGGGGATCCATATGGGTCCTGGATTTTGTTTTTCACGAACATAACCCAATAAAGCTGTTTTATGTAATTGTCAAGGTATAAGTTACGCATGTTTTGGTGCAAAAAAAATTCAAATCGGTCGTGTCGTTTTTTAGATAATAATAAACTGTTAAAATGATGGCGCTGTTCGAATTTTGTTTTTTATTTCAACAATGTATTTGTAATCATTGAAAAATTCTTTTGGGAAAACAGATTTCCAATTTTTGGCGGGGAATTTTTCGGAAAAAATTAAAATTTGACACGAATTAGATATCTGGCCGCCATTTTGAAACGGAATGACGTATTTTTATTTTTTTGTTTCATATGAATTAAATTTAGTTGGTGTATCACTGTGTACAGTTTTAAGGGTAAACAATGTGGAAAACATTGTTTTTAAAGCTTTCAAAATCCAGTGTCCATATGGACCCCCCCCCCCTTGTGCACTAACGGGCTTGTAAAACACCTTATGCACCTAAGTGTTTAAAATTATGGGGTCAATTCTATCTAGTTGCTTGTTTAACCAGACTACATGTATATTGCTGGTACAATCTGTTAGATAACACATCAAACCTCACATTCATGAAATTTGAAAAATATGTCTTGCGTTTAAGACCTTTAAAATGAGTAAATAAAACGAGAAAAAATCAGTTCAATTAGATGTACAAAAGTGACAAGGTGTCAGTAATTATATTTGAATATCCTGATAACACAGCGAGCATCTTTAAACGTAGAACCTTTCGTAGGTCTGAGACTACATTGGCATTTATCACGGTTAGCAGCTTGACTGGTCCGTGGCATGGCATCCACTGCACGTGCAGGTTTACGGAATACTTTTTTCTGGTCACGTTTGTGTAAACGATTTGTGCAATCTCTCAAATGATTTTCTTATTACATTAAAAATGCCATTCATCACGAATTTACTAACGGACTACACTAATGAATATTCCAACCATTCATTTTTGTAGCTATGAAGTTTACATACTGTATTGACATAATAGATACACTTGCCCTCGTGAATTACAGAAAGGAGAGTAGATAAGAACAATTAAGTGACAATATAAGTACTACTTAAGAATCTGACTCTTCAGTGCGTAGAACATGAGTTAAATGCAGTCACACAATTACAGTAACCGTTTTCATTTCTGTGAACTTGTGTTTTATCCAATAGCTTTCTTCGTATTCAGTAATCAGTCTCTTAAATACTTTAAATAATTATATATCATTTGTCCCATTTATTCTATAGTTTCCATATTTTTCATCTCTTTAATTTCATTATATAATTATATAATTACTATATTCCATGCACACGTGTAAACGTAATTATTACACTATTTACCTAATAGGATTCTAATAATACAGTGGAAACATGGATTTCATAATTCATGTTTTGTGTTTGTCAAAAAATGCAGTTTTCAAGCTGATGTTCCGAAAGTGTTCGTATTCATTTACTCTCAATTTTTTGTTAAAAAACAAGTGTACTGACTTTCCTTTTTCTCAAGTTGACTTGTGTTGTTTGTTGTCATTTGAATATTATTATTAAGCTAAACCTACAAAAAGAGTTATATCATAATCGCTTATATTGTCTTGATTATTACAGTAATAAATGATTAATTATTGATTATATACCTGCAACTATAAACAAATGTGTTCATTCAATTCTAATCAGTGCTTAAATAATAATAATAATAATAATAATAATAATAATCAACTGTGGCAGACTTCACTTTGCGCTACAGGTGAAAGTACATGAAAAGGACATCATTTGAAGAAATTGGTTCTTCTACAGATTCACAATCTTTATACTTGCTTCAAAACACATGCAAAGTTGTATTACACGAAAATGACCGGAAATATGAGTTATGTCTATATGTTTTGTGAATCTTCAACAGAAAACATAGGGCTTAATGATCTTTGAACGCATTGATCTCAATTTCACCTTTTACTCTTATTACTTTTGATGGACCATAAATTGACTTATGCAAATAGAGTAATATTCAGCGAGATGTCAGTTTAATCCTTATGACATGGTCTTTGCACATATTTGAAAAAATAGAAAATGTGAAAATGACAAGAGGCTGCATTTACAGCTGGAACGAGATGAACACTCGCACTTGTTACAATTAGTGAGCAAAAACAGCTATTAAACTATAACATCAGAATGAAAAATAAAACACTTATTTTTGTGATTAAAGCATTGTACATCATTGGCAGTTGTTTTATTCATGAGCTAAATTGTTTGGACAAAGATCAATTAACCCACACACCTTGCGTCAGTTTACTTTACATTTTTACGATATATCGTCATTATCGTATATGGAACGTGTCTTGATTTGTTTGTGTCCCTCTAAGAGAAAGTTTGAAAATACGATGTAAAATAGATATGTGGTATTGCCTGAAGTTCATATGACCCCACCACCACAACCACATTCCACCCGACGTCACTTAAATGTTAATTCAACTTTATGAACGCAAAATGAATAATCTGGAGCCTTCGGAACATCATACATGACAGACATATATAGCGTCAGAATTTATTGATTGTCTTGTGTATCCATAAATTAGATATTTCTTGACCGTTTATCGACCGGGGAAAATTTCGACCCCCGAAGTACAAAGTATGCAAAACATGATCGTGTGAGGCATGTGTTAACTTGACTGCTTGATCTTTAATGGTCGATCGGCTATATCGAGCATGCGTAGTAGTTTAAAATTGCTATTTATTGCATGATGTAAAGGAACACTTTCCCTGGTGCTATTATAAGGAAGCTTGAAGTTGTATTTAAGTAGTTTTTAATCTTTTGCTTTTGTCAAGTGCCTCCAGGTTGTTTTTATCAATGTGAGGCGATATATAAATCCCCTTTTATTATTATTATTATTATGAATACATATACCTCTAGAAGGGCGTTCCCTATGTATGCATATATACAAGAGTATAATTATGCAATAAGTAAAGACTTCCAATGTTATACGGCCAACATAAATGTTCAGTGCAGAGTGCAAACAATAGGCACAAT
>JXSR01S012903.1:136030-146239 GCA_000969725.1 Ophiothrix spiculata
GAAGCCTAATTATCAAATTGTGGCATTAATTGTGAATTTCAAAACAATTTTAAATTTTTCATCACCGGTAAAAATCAGACAGAGTGTAATATCACTTTTGTTTGCCTAGAAAAGAAAATAACGTACTTTTCAATGACCCGCTGGTTGACTGATTTGGAACTCCATGCGGCTAACCAAACTCCACAGTGGTCCAAGTTTAAAAGCTCTATTCCACTCATAGTATCAATTCCGGTGTGAAAGTAATCGTAGTCCCGCTGAAATGGTAGTCCGCATTCCATAGACCATAATGGAATAAAGCGTATCACTAATGTTGTGTAAGAGTTGTTAGCCTATACTTTACTGTGCAACCCGGACATTAAGAACGGGGGACTTACATTCCTGCTACACCGGTTTGCTGCAAATTCTAACGGCGCTGAACCTTGATTAATTCACATCAGCTTCCAGAAACCATTAGCAGGCCCCAGACACTTTATCCCCATATACTTCATAGCTCATTTGATTACTATTTCTCAATAGTCGCTGGTTAACGTTTTCTTCGCTGATCACGTAATCAGTGGCTCCAATTTAGCGTAACGTGTAACGTACTATGTAGACAAAAACGAGGTCACAAAATGAATAATCCTGCTCAAATATCGATAAATCCTGACTTGATGTGTGTTACGCTTAATTGGGTACAAGATGTGCAGCATTCTTCATTTTGTGACCTCGTTTTTGTCCACATATTACGTTACACGTTACGCTAATTGGACCATGTGTTTAGCTCAGTATCATCTCTGTTACTCTGTACCATTAGCAGTAAAACGATTTCCAAATCTGGAGCTAGCACATGTACAAATACACTATAATACCACGCATCATTGCTTTTAGAGAGGATTTGACCAAAGGTCTGGACCCTCTTGTCACCAATCTTTCTCTGTATCGTTCAAATCAATGAAAGCAAGCATGAAGCAAACAGTATCACAAATGTATTTCTGTGTGCATTCAAAGTATGGCGACCTACTTATGACTTAAATACCGTGCCCATCATAATACTTCATCCATTTTACAATAATATTATCACATTATTTGTTCAGTGTTGTGTGCAATTCTATGGGACAGAGACAATCGTATTCCATATTAGAAAATCATTTCCTCTGATTAGCGGCTAATTCTTTCCGTTTAAAATCAACATTTGTACTCTGAAGTGTGTTTTTGGTGTCTTTGCAGTTAAATCAAATAAACATCAAAGAATTATATCTCATCCGATAGCAAAATGTATTTCAGAAACTAATAACATAAAAACAACTTATGAATCTGAGTTTTGTTATGAGCAAAATTACAAAAGCCTCGTTATGTATTTTCAGAATCAGTAATAGTAGAAAGTAGTTTAACCGATTTCAAAAAACACGCTTAACCACAAATATTCTTTAAACTATTCTATGGTACATTTACCACAACATTTTACTTTTAATATTATGCAACGTTATTGTTGGGAAGAGGATACTTTTAAAATCTGCTTCTGTTAATTATATAGAATGGTAAAACCGGAAGGTCATTTGTATTTAATAAACAAAACACGACCGGGAACACGCGCAATACTACTTGAATTATATAAGTAATATATATTAAGTAATATTATAATATATTTTCCTAAACTGACCTAGTTATGTTTTGATCCTGACGTTGAACTATTATTGAAACCCTTAGTCACTTATATACATAACTTCATCAAGTAGAATAAATTTTAAAGAGCAAAAACCTTTCTGAAATGTTTATGTTGAATTAATCAGTTGTGTCCTATTTTTCTGGACACGAAAATAATGCATGCTGAATTCTTGTTCGCATACTTCTCAGGCCTTGAAATTTAGCTATTACAAATTAAATGATATGATTATTATATATCCCAGATATAGTACGTTATATCTTCCTGATTTGTTATTTTTCGTGGCCTCAGAACACTGAGCAGATATGTATTTGCTCTACCCAATAAACTAAAATCGAGGTATGTGCATTACAGATTAATTTTAAGATACTTCATTTTTCCTTGGAGAAATCCTGCAGGAATAAGAAGACGAACAATTCTTTCACATCACTAACTAAACTAAAGAGAATATCTGCAATATCAAACATAGCTAAATACAACATTTTAGCATTGGAGGTATGTAACCGTGCACGTTTAATAGCAGTATCTACTATATGCTTTGCGTTTTTACTTTTTGAGTCAGGGCTGCATATTTCCACTCCTATCATTACAGGTCCTGCCGCAAATTTAGGAGTTCCAAACCTGGATCAGCCCACATTTAAACCATTACAGTCGGGACAATAAACATATGTAAACAATATTATTTTACACATGACTTCTATATACAATTCTCGATAACAGAATGAATGCCAAGTCAACTCTGCCAAAATGTGAAATAAAGTGACTGTGACATCATTAGGTCGCAATGCCAAGAACAATTTAATGGAAATGGATATTTAGATAATGAGTTAAAATGCCAATGCGTCTATTTCAGATTTGCTGACAATTAAAAGTACTTTAAAGGCATTAAGACAATCATATGAAGTTTTAATATGTGTGATACATACTGATATGCTTTAAATCCACAACGACTCACTTGGAAACTAGTAATCTGGAAACTACAAATTTACGAAAATAGAAACACTATTCATGTATTGGCAAACCCTATTACAAAAGAATTTGTCTGAAAATAGTCTGTCTAAAACCACACTTTCCTGCTTAACTGCTAAAACCAAATACAAGTTATATCCGAGTAGAGCAAAACTAAGCATCTTTAAATTTAGTGTTCGTGTCTTTGTGGTTTACTCCAAAGTAACCAGTCCATTAGAATGACGTAAAACTGCATTGAAATATGTCAAATCCGAGAGGAACATATTTTTTCCTTGTTGAATGACATAAAATAACCCAAGCAAAATTGTTGTGGTTTTATCTCCCTCGAGCAGTTGAATATTTGAATACAATTTATATCATTATAAAATCAGTTCTACAATAGAAAGATATTTACCTTTTGTGAACTACGCAACCAATTAAACTACAATTATTCTTACTTGATATTATATATGTGTAATTGGGAGGTTGATACGTAAGATCTGACATGGTTAATTAAAATTGTACGAGAAGTCAATTTATACAATTATGCTTTATCACACAAAACACGCAAAAATACTCAAATTAGCATAAGAAATAATTAAAATTACACTTCATCCTGTTTAAAGTGCCCTTGTTATGTTTTAATCCTGTTTTGATAAAATATATATCATAACAAACTTTCCAATAAATTGTTATAAAACTCCTAATATTTACATCACCTCGCGAGTAGAAGGAATTTGATAGGGCAAAAACCTTTCTGTAAAGTTTCAGCGGGATGTGCGTTTATGTATATTAGGTATAACTTCTTACATCTTGACATTTAGTTATTGTGACTAAAACAATTACAGGGGGTCATTGCTCCCTGGCATGTATTTTCATGTTGCTTCAACACAATATACATAAGTACTCGCTGAATGTGACTTTACTCCAGCATTATTTATGGTCCTGCCAAGTACTCGCTGAATATGACTTTACTCCAGCATTATTTATGGTCCTGCCACAAACTCTAGAGGCTCCAAAAACTTTGATCAGTCCGCATTTAAGCCCTCGCAGCCGAGATCGACTTTCTGAGTTTTGTATGGGTTTTCATATACGAGGCAATTACCCGTTAGCTTTTTCCGTTTAAAGTGAACATTAACATGATAAAGAGATAAAAAGATAAAAAGACAGGCAAAGCAACTGTCTTGTGTCATTACTATATTTGTATAAAAAAAGACTGATTTTGTTGATGAAATATCGTATAACAGTACACATACATATTAAACAATATTGTTTTACATATGACTGCATATAGTAAATTTCTTTGCGTAAGAGTAAATGTCAAGTCATATCTGCCAAAATTTGAAATATGCCTATATTGACGTTAGCAACATTAAGTTGCAAAGAATTATATAATACATAGAAATGTCGATTATCAAACAATTTTGTTATGAGCAAAATTACAATAGCCTCGTTATGTATTTTCAGAATCAGTAATTTAGTAGAAAGGGGTTTAACCGATTTCAAAAAACACGCTTAACCACAAATATTTTTTAAACTATTCTATGGTACATTTACCACAACATTTTACTTTTAATATTATGCAACGTTATTGTTGGGAAGAGGATACTTTTAAAATCTGCTTCTGTTAATTATATAGAATGGTAAAACCTGAAGGTAATTTGTATTTAATAATCACAACACGCCCTGGAACACGCGCAATACTACTTGGATTATATAAATAAGTAATATTATAATATATTTTCCTAAACTGACCTAGTTATGTTTTGATCCTGACATCAAACTATTATAGAAACCCTTCGTCACTTACATAACTTTATCAAGTAAAATCAATCCTAAAGAGCAAAAACCTTTCTGAAATGTTTATGTTGAAACAATTATTCTTACTTGATATTATATATGTGTAAGTGGGAGGGTGATACGAAAGACCTGACTTGGTTAATTAAAATTGTAAGGACAAGCCAGTTTACATAATATTCTTTATCACACATAACAAGCAGTAATACTTAACTTAGCATAAGAAAGAATAATTTGTTAGTTTTCGTGGCCTCATGACACTGATAAGATATGTATTTGTTTTACCCAATAATGTAAAATCGAAGTATGTGCATTACAGATCAATCGAAAGATACTTCATTATTCCTTGGAGAAATTTTGCAGGAATTAGAAGACGATTAATTCTAAAGAGAGTATCTACAATATCATACATATCTAAGTACAATTTTTTAGCATTGGAGTGATGTAAACGTGCACGTTTAATAGCAGTATCTGCTATATGCTTTGCGTTTTTACTTTTTGAGCCAGAGCTGCATTCCACAACTGGTATCATTTCAGGTTTTGCCGCAAATTTTCAAGAGTGCCAAACCTTGATCACATTTCAACCATCGCAATATAAGGACAATAACATATGTATAAACAATATTATTTTACACATGACTGCTATATACAATTCTCGATAACAGAATTAATGCCAAGTCAACTCTGCCAAAATGTGAAATAAAGTGACGGTGACATCATTAGGTCGCAATGCCAAGAACAATTTAATGGAAAATGGATATTGAAATAATGAGTTCAAATGCCAATGTATCTATTTCAGATTTGCTGACAATTAGAAGTACTTTAAATGCATTAGCCACAATCACATGAAGTTAAAACATGTGTGATACATTTGTTTGCATTTTTAAAGCTTTAAATCCACATCATCTCAATTGGAAACTTAACATTTTGAAAATAAAAATTTAAATAGAAACACTATTCATGTATTGGCAAATCCCTATTACAAAAGAATTTGTCTGAAAATAGTCTAACACCAAATGATAGAATTTTTTATTCTATTATGTCTTTCTTTGATTCAAATAAGTTTTCATAAGTTTTTACACCCCGGTATAGAGCAAAACTAATTACCTTTACATTTAGTGTTCGTGACTTTGTAGTCTACTCAAAAACCCAGTCCATTAGAATGACGTAAAACTGCATTGAAATATGTCAAATCCGACAGGAACATATTTTTTCATTGATGAATGACATAAAAAGGACCCAAGCAAAATTGTTGTGGTTTTGTCTCCCTCGAGCAGTTGAAAATTTGAATATATTTTATATCATTATAAAATCAGTTCTCCAGTAGAAAAATATTTACCTCTTGTGAACTACGCAACCAATTATACCACAATTGTGACCGTCCAGCACAAAACAGCAGTAAATGCCAGCTCTTGTCATTTTCACTTTTTTTAATTATTTGCAAAGACCATGCTGTAAGGATTAAAATGACACTTTAATGAACTTTACACGATTTCCAGAAGTCAAGTTATGCTCCGTCAAAGGTTGTCATGGAAAAAAACGTATAAATGAGATAAACGCGTTCAAAAATTAGTAAGCCCTATATTTTCTGTTGATCGTCTTAAGAATATGCCAATTTATTTCACATTTCCTATCATTTTCTTGACATGAAACTTTGCTGATATTTTGTAGTAGGCACTAGAATTGTGAATCTGTTGAAAAATCAATTTCGGCAAATTATGACCTTGACATGTATTTTCCTCTGTAGCACAAAATTGAGTTTCTGGCATTTACTGCTCATACGGGCTGGAAGGTCACAATTATTCTTACTTGATATAATTATATATGTGTAAGTGGGAGGGTGATACGTAAGACCTGACTTGGTTAATTAAAATTGTAAGGACAAGCCAGTTTACATAATATTCTTTATCACACATAACAAGCAGTAATACTTAACTTAGCATAAGAGAGAATAATACTTCATCCTATTAAAAGTGCCCTTGTTATGTTTTGATAAAATATTATAACAAAGTTTTCAATTAATTGTTATAAAAATCCTTTTAATATGTACATCACCTCGCAAGTAGAAGGAATTTGATAGGGCAAAAACCTTTCTGTAAACTTTCAGTGGGATATGCATTTATGTATATTAGGTAATAACTTCTTTCATCATAAAATGTAGTTATTGTGAATAAAACAATTACAGGGGGTTATGGCTCTCTGACGTGTATTTTCACGTTGCTTTAACACAATACATACGTACTCGATGAATGTGGCTTCACTCCAGCATCATTTATGGTCCTGTCACAAACTCTAGAGGCTCCAGTCCGCATGTAAACCCTAGCAGCCGGGATCACATTTCTGAGCTTCGTATGGGTTTCTACGGGACAATAAACCCTTAGTTCTTTTCATTTAAAGTAAACATTAAGAGAGAAAAAAGATAGAAAGACATCCAAAGCAACTGTCTTGTGTAATTACTTTATTTGTATAAAAAATGATTTTGATGATGAAATACCGTATCATGTAACAGTACACATTAAACAATATTGTTTTACATATGACTATATAATGATTTTCTTTGCGTAAGAGTAAATGTCAAGTCATATCTGCCAAAATTTGAAATATGCCTATATTGACGGTAGCAACATTAAGTTGCAAAGACAAGAATTATATAATACATAGAAATTTCGATTATGATAGTAAATGCAAACCAAAACCACTTCAGAACCGCAGACAGCCAAAGGTACTTAAAATCAGTTAAGTATTTATGACTTTGTGGTTGAATTGAAGTAACTAGCATCGGTATATGGCATCCAACTAATCTGAAACCTGTCTCATCCAATAGATAAATATATGTGAGTGGTGAATGACATATACTACAAGCACAATTGTTGTGGTTTTGTCTCCCTCAATCTTGAATACGTTTTACATTGATTTAGACATACACTGGCCATTTAAAGTATTTCCGCACTAACACATTATTCAGCCATATCTCACAAGGCGTTTAAAAGGAAACTATTTGGAAACTTATGTTGCTTTTGGTCAGATCTGATAGGTAATCTAGTTAAGTGTAAACTTGAGCTCCGGATGGGATCAACCCCCTCACGTACAGGGAGGGGCAACAACACAAATGGGTCGAAAAACGTGAGATATGGTTTCCAAATAGTTTCCTTTGAAACGCCTTGTGAGATATGGCTGAATAATGTGTTAGTGCGGAAATACTTTAAATGGCCAGTGTAAGCTATACCATAATAATCATCATGTATTATTTAAAATAGCAATATATATAATAGAAAAAAGTTACTTTTTTATAATGGTGCAACAAATCAAAACCACATTATGTTCTTAACTGACATTATATTCTAAAACATAAAAGTTATAGGAGGTAGGAGGGTAATAGGAAAACCTGATTTGGTTACTTAAAATGGTTAAAAATAAAATTTATATACTATACAAACACCAAAAATCTCCTTAAAAAGATAAGTAACAAATATTAGAATTTATCAGACTATTAAAATTGCCCTTGTTGTGGTTCGATCCTGAATCAAACTTTAAACAAACTACAGTAACTTCAATAACAACAACAATATAAATGATGGTAGCAACATTAAGTCGCAATGTCAAAACATAGTCAAAACATTTTAATGCATACAGATTTATATTACGATTTTAAATGCAAGACCAAAACCACTTCAGAACCGCAGACAATCAAAAGTTTAGTATCCGTGTGTTTGTTGTTGAAACTAAGTAACAAGAATCGAAATATGACATCAAACTAATTGAAAACTGTCTTAACCAATATATTTTTAGTCATGAATAACATAAAATACCACAAGCACAATTAGTTTTGCCTGTCGCGAGCTTGAATACATTTTATCTTTATTTTAGACATGAGCTATGCAATAACAGTATCATCATTCATTACAAAAACAGTGATCTATTGTCCATCCAAATTAAATAGACAGTCGGGTGTCTTTTTTTTTTTTGATTTTTTCGGTAAATATCAAATTTCAAGAAAATTCATGAAAATTTTTTTGTCTATCTTCTCTTAACCCAACATGATTATATGTTCATATTCTTTCATTTTATTTAAATATGCCAAATTCTATTCAAATTTCATCAATTTTTCCCACAATCGAAAGATAATCGTATTCATCTATGAGCGCATCGATCAGAAAACTTTTAATGGGCCTATTCGATTTAATTAACAGGTATGCGCCAAAGGTGCGCTTCACTTTGTTAAGTTAAGGGTACTGTCAACGCTTATCAATCCTATATTTTCAGATGTGCCTAAAAAGCATTATTCAAATCTGTTGACCAATGTTGGAAGGTCACGGCATGCTTATCCTTTTAGAGTGGTAACCAAAACTGTAAACATATTCAAGTTCAAGTAAAGAAACGAGTAACGTTTCGTGACGTTTATGACATATCGAAAACGACCAGAGCAAAAGAATGGCCCGTTTGTGACTATCCTAAAGAGTAGCGTGTTAGTTATTGTATTTTTTTTTAAATTTGCAGGTGCTATTACCAAACGATCAGGCGATGATAGGGTTTCTCCAGACATCACAGACATGCAACAGGTAAGAACGAGGGGTGATCAATAAGTTTGTGGCCTGATGTAGAAGGAGATGAGTTATACACTTGCTCTTAATATATATGTTATGAAGTTCAAAATGATTGATGAAAATATGGAAAGTAAACATCTTCTTTCATTTATATTTTACATGAACTTGACAATTAGAGGTTATGGAGAAAGAGTACTCCTTCAAACATCATAAAAAGTTAAATGAATTGGGCTGCAGATTTTCAAAATATTAGGAAGGAGTTCTTGTATCATTATTATTTTTCATTGCCGTTTAATATTCATTACAGACTTTAGAAACCTCTAACTAGCAAGTTTTAAGTTTATGTAAAATAAAAACAAAAGCAGATGATTTACCTGAAACCTTCTAAATATTGGTCAATTAAGTTGATCTACATAATATATTAACAAAACCTGCATACCTCAGCACCGTTTACCCTAGGCCATAAATTTATTGAACACCCCCACTCGTAAAACTGAAAAAGGTTTGTTCCATATAGTATATGTTATGTTGAGTTTTCTGCATAATCCTGTAGTCAATTTGATCCAAAATGACAACGATCCAAACACAATAGAAAATCACATTGCTCAGATGCTTTAAAAAGTATAATTTGCATAATTTTTCTTAACAAATGAATGTCAGATAAACCCTTTTGGACTAAAACTAAACACTGCAAACCCAAAAATAAAAAGTTAATGAGCTACGTGTTATACCTTTACAGAAAATGTTATCTTGATAAATACAAAATGGGCAAATTGGTGTGCAAAGTGCTGAAGAAGAAAGAAAGGTGCGACTAAGTTAGGATATCTCTTGATACCGGACATTAAACAGGAAAGCACAAATAAAAACTTTCTTCAAACGTCACTGACCTGTAACTGATAGGATACAGTCGGCAGAGGACATCTACGAGAGGAAGTGAAACTGCTCAATATTCCTACTATAATAGTGCGACCAACGATTGATCCCTGAGGAACACAATATAAGCGATCCTTGCCAGAAAAGAATGGTCTATTAGGTGTTGTACCAGAAAAGACACCATGACAAAATAATCTACGAGGTTACCATGATCACCGGTATCAAAAGTCTGATAAATCCAGCAAAAGAAAATGTTTTATTAACTAAAATAAAGTACTTGGCGATATAATCTACTTATTCCAAATCTGATATGCCATTCCTTCTTGTAAACACTACAAGTGTAACTCAGGAAACACTCAGCACTACGATTTTCCCTGAGTGAAAAAATAATAAAACCAATTCATT
>JXSR01S012904.1:15161-27101 GCA_000969725.1 Ophiothrix spiculata
CTGGAAATTCTTATTATTTTCTTTATTTTTTTGCTGCCTAGTTTCTCGAAAAGTGTTTTGTCGCAAAGTCCCCCTTTCGGGGTGAGTCATTACAAATAGGACCTACCTAAAATGTCAAAGTTCTTATATGATGTTTTAAATAAGATTATAAATAAATATCAATAAAGACAATTTCACACAACTAAATAAGCACAGCGGTTACGTAAAATGTTTTTATATTTTTTTAGGACATCATGTTTTTGCGATTGTTTATAAAATGTACCCAACAGTTGCTCAATATGACAGAAAACCCCTTTTTTAAAACATGCTTTCTTAACCTCCAAATCACTTCTATTAAACCTCCAAACTCGCATCAAATAATGGATTGCTTGTTAGCCTCATTGATGCCCCGGGATAGCATATAGCTTGTCTATAGGAAATTGTAGTGGATAGAATTAATGGCATAACCATGTCGTCTGAATAAGGTGACACCATGTGATTTTAATTGAGTGTTTTGATTATTTAAAGGGAATAGCCTTGATTCCTTTTAGAAATAAAAAAAATGTAGAAATGTTTTAAACAAAGCCTGAAAAACTAAAATAAAAAAGTTACAAAAAAAAAAATCAACACAGAAATTGCTAAAATTGAGAGATAATTATTTGATATTTTGATTATTTTGATATATCATTGTGTGATGATGGTGACCATGTCTAGAATTTTCTAATTCCTGAAACTGTACGTTCCGTGGTTCATCATGTTCATGCTGGCAAAATGTGATGACTCACACCGAAAAAGGGGGACTTTGCGACAGAACACTTTTCAAGATACTGGTGAAAATAGGTAGCAAAAAAATCGAGAAATAATAACAATTTCCAGCAGTTGTAAAATATGAACGCCTTGATCAATTTCGACAAATAAGGTGTCATTTTAAAGCTTAGAAAATGCTATAACAGATGAAATGATAAACTCAAAATTGATATCATCTGCAAAGTCCCTCCATTGTAAGTCATCACAAATGTGCATGATGATTATCCATTCATTGATACTACTAGTATACTAAACATTTTGCTGGCATTGGGGCTAGATACACTTCCTTATTTGTGTGGTCATTTTCTTTCATAATTTTTCTCATGGTGTTAAATTTTCACCACTATGTTAAATTTTTATTCAGAAAGAACATTTGCATATTAATTGTTTTTCTCATGGTGTAGATCTTGCCATGGTGTAAAATGTTTTACCATTTACCAACATGTACATAATGGTGAAATATTTTTCGAATCACTGCATATTTGCAATGATTACTCATCTGTAGTATTTTGATAATTCATAGTACATTACTTTAATTGGTACTTGTTGTTTACAAACAATTCCATAATTAGCTTTGCCCTTTCATTGTAATCTGTAATCTTTTTTTGACAGGTACTGTCAGGATTTGATTTTGAGGAAAAGATTTGCTCACTACTTCACATTTCCCAATGATAAACATTTTCATTTAAATGACTTTTTTTATTATTCAAATTGGAGTTTTAGCGGATTATTCAGATCAATGATATTGTCTAGAAAGTCGAGGTAAATATACAATCAGTTGTCTGGATTTTACAAATGGGAAAAATGACGAATTGTATCTTGCCCAATAAGTCATTTTTTCATTTTTTGCAGTCCGTTCTGAACACCTGCTCAATCCTTCTTTAATTACAAATCCATTATGACTTAAAAGAAACATCATTTTTAGATATATAATGTACTTATGAAAAAAGAAGGTAGACCAATGGTGATTTTATTATGGTTTAACATCATCATTAATTCAGGGGCGGACTGGGTTCTCAAACCGGCCGTGGCAAAAAATATTAAAGCGGCCCTTTCGAGCATACCGGTGGGGGTCCATGGGGCTTCGCCTCCTGAAAATTAGGTTTTTTGTGCAAATTTATCAAAGAACGCGGATTTAGTGGCTATATTTGAAGCAAAAATCATAGAAATATGAATACGCTAGAATAAGAACATCCCAACTCCATGAGCTGCCTTCTGTTAAGTTATGTAACGTATAAATGCATATAAATCTCTGGAAATGCTTTCAAATCACTAGAAAGCATTTCCATGTCTTTATCCCAATCATAGTGTCACATTTGACCTGGTTGTTGACTTTGTTAGACATTGTTAGATAATTTTCCTAGCATATAGTTGCAGAGGGGAGCTCGTGGAGTTTGGATGTTCTTGTAATGGCTGTTTAAATATAGCAACAATGTACTATAACAATTATCTAACAATGTCTAAACAAGTCAACAACAAGGTCAAATGTGACAATATGATTCATGGAAAAGCTATTTTAGTGATGTGAAAGCATTTTCAGTAATTTGTATGCATTCATATTTAATAAATATAATTAACAGAAGGGAGCTATTTGAGTTGGGATGTTCTTTTTCTGGCGTATTCATATGCACAACACACATTTTTTATTATTCGACGAACGAAGCGATCGTAGCGTGTAACGGGTGGGGTTAAGGGACCCGCCTTAGGGCCCCGGTCCAGGGGGCGAAGCTCCCGAAATTTTTTTTGGTTTTATGCAAATTTAGGGGTTAAAAAACGCGGATTTGAGTTGAGTTCCCCCCCCCCCTCCCCTCGGGCCGTCTTTAAAGCCTGATTACGAAATAACCGGCTCATATCGGTCTCAAGTCTTCTTCCCTTTCTTCTCTTCTCTTTTTTCTTTCTCCTCCTTTTCTTCTTTTTCCCTTTCTTTTTTCCGTTTTCTTTCCTCTTTCTTCTTTGTGAGTAACCGGCCCTGAGCGGCCAAAACGCCACCGTTGCCAGTCCGCCTCATTATAACTACAGTCTGACGTAGACTTTCAACCGTTGCTAGCAGTCTCTTTTCTTCCAAATTACCTTTAAAACTCGCGTGTTACATTCAATGGATGCTTTCGTAACCTCCAAATCACTTCTATTAAACTCCAAACTCGCTTGCAATAATGGATTGCTTGTTAGCCTCATTGATGCCCCAGGGTAGCAATATAGCTTGTCTATAAGAAATTATAATAGATGGTATTAATGGAATTACTATGCCGTCTGAAAAAGGTGACACCGTGTGCTTTTAATTGAGTATTTTGATAAATTGAAGGGACCAGCCTAGATTTCACTTAGAATTTTAATAAAACAGGGAAACGATCTTTAAAAAGTCTGAAAATGTATCAAAATCGAAAGAAAGCTACACATTGAGACATAATTATTTTTTGGATATATGGTGGTGTGACTATTTCCAGTGTTTTCTAAATTTTAAATTTTGTATTTTTCATGGATTTACCAGTTAAAAGATTAAAGCAATAGTTTGTACTATTGCACGGCATGAAACAAACCTGTGTGATATCATTATATAAAACAAATATTGAATACCTATGCACTTGCAATAGTACAAAATATATCATTCGGTCAAATTTGGACTGATCCATTTCGTGAAATAGAAAAGTCCAAATTTAACCTCATGATATATTTTGTACACCTTAAAAATTACTTTACTCTTTGTTGAGTAAAAGGTCACAGCTCATTGTTGAGTAAAATCTTACTCAACATTGAGTAAAATCTTACTCGGTTAAGTCAATATTGAGCACATCTTACTCAACGTTGAGCAAAGTTTACCCAACGTTGAGTAAAGTTTATCCAACGTTGAGTAAGATTTTACTCAACAAAATGAGCTGTGACTGTTGAGTAAGTTTTTACTCAACAAGAGTAAGATAATTTTAAGAGTGTACTATTGCACTTTCAGTCTCAGGCAATCGGTTTTCAAACCAATTTTTAAAAAAATGTAAGACAGTAGAAAGTTACGGGATGAATCTAAACAAATCAGAGCATGTGGGACGGAGGGCGAAGAAAGTGAGAATCAGCAGAGGAAGAAGAAAGAGGAGGAAGAGGAGGACTTTTCATAATGTGCATCTTGAAAACATGTGATTAATTTCAAGTCAAATATTTTCACATATCAAAATTAAAACATGCGACGAGCGAGAAACTGGTTACCAAATATAAATTCAGCCCTAAATGAACATAGCTGTGACTTCAAAAAGGAAGACAGTCTGAAATCTCTAATAGGATAACTCCTCTAGAGTAGTTTTATTTATCTAGGAATCATACATTTATAAAACGTCAACATTAAGAGGGGAGAATATTGAACTAAACAACGGTGATAGAATTCCCCAGACACAGTATGTTCCAAATATCAGGGGTGATATATTCATGCACAATATCACACAGAGATTGCTTCAGTCCTGTACTTATCTCTAAGAAGATACTAGGAAAATTATATCTTACAACTTTTCAAGAGGAAATTGTT
The DNA here is from genome assembly GCA_000969725.1 of Ophiothrix spiculata. Lineage (NCBI taxonomy): Eukaryota > Metazoa > Echinodermata > Ophiuroidea > Amphilepidida > Ophiotrichidae > Ophiothrix > Ophiothrix spiculata. The sequence continues at coordinate 19,453 of JXSR01S012904.1, forward strand.
GAAGGCTACAGTATTACCCCGCATCCAGAAAGCATGGACCCGACTTGCATGGACCCGTAATACTTGTAAGACAAAATATATGCATGTATTTCTAATTGTTTTGATTCTGTTCTTTAAAACCTCCGAATTCAAGTAGTAATTGAACTGACTCTGCCATGAAATAATTATTGCAATGAGTGTATTAGTTTAACCTGAGACTTTTCTTTAACATGACTTCCTGTGACTTTGAAATTGACACGCCCAAAGTTTAGTTATTTGGTACCATAGTGTAAAGAAGCATGGTAAGAAAGGTTCTCCTCTTTACATTGATACAAGATCATGAAAATCGGTGCAGGCGCTACGTAAGTATTAGTCACCAAATATTTCCGCAAAATGGCCACCTGTTCAAAAAATGTGTTGTTAAAGTTCTAAATGTCGTGATTTCATCGTGTGTTTTGCTCACAAATAAGGAAATGATAATTTTTCATGTCCTGTCCTTCAGGTACATTAAAGTTTTTTACATTAAAGAATATTAATTGTAATACGAATGAAAACTTTTTTTCCGGAGTAAAATTATTGCTTTTAACTCACCTGATAGTATATTATATACGTTGCTACTCTTAAAAACACAGGTATTACATTTTAAGGGATGCTTTTGTAACCTCTTCCAATTATTAGCCTTATTGATGCCCAGGGGAAGCAATATAGCTTGTCTGTAAGAAATAATAATGGATAGAATCGAGTGGAACTACAATGTCTTCTGAATAAGGTGTTACCATGTGTTTCTGATTGAGCATTTGCATTACTGTTATTAACTTGTAATGTGTCATGTAATGTAAACGTCGAAATATATACGTTGCTACTCTTCTAACCATATTTAGCATCTCTACTTTCTCAACTTCAAATCACCATGATTTAACCTCCAAATCACTTCCAATAATGGATTGATTATTAGCCTCATTGATGCCCCGGGTAGCGATATAGCTTGTCTGTAGAAAATCATAGCGGATTGAATTAGCGGTATTATCGTGCCTTTTAAACAAGATGCCACAATGTATTTCTAATTGACCAGTTTGATAACGTAGAGTATTAACAATTTCCTTTTTATGTAATGTGAACTTGGAAATATATGAATTGTGATGAAGAAAAGGGGCACTGTTGTTTGAATCCAATTCAAATAGGGACATTTATTTCTAAGTGTCAAAATAGATGGCGCTATTCATATAAAATATTTTTTGGATGTAGAAGGGATATGCTGATGTGTGCGATTGAAATACGATATGCAAATGAAGCATCTGAGGAGAATGAGAAGCAGGAATACGAAAGAGGAGGAAGAGGTTCAGTAAGGACGGTGTTTTGTCACTATGAAAATCTATAAAAACACATGATTATTTTATTTAAAATGGTTTCGTGATAAATACAATAAACATGCACCGAGCAAGAAAACTGCTACTTCAAATAAATCAATGAGCGCAGTACAGGTGCGTTTACTCTCTGATGCTCTACTCCTGCACAGATTAGTTTTATTTGTCTAGGAATCATTTAGAGAATAAAAGATAAGATTTATTGTTTTGCCTGGTATATATCGTCTCATAATGGATGGGCGTACATTATTTTGAGTAATGGGTGCACCCGCAGGGGGTGCCCATTACGAAAAAATAATGTGCGCCCATCCATTATGAGACGATAGATGACAGGCAAAACAATAAATCGCCATCTTTTATTCTCATTCTTAGTCACAAATTTGAGTCATTTATAAACCAAAAACAATGTAAATTATTGTCAAAAACTATACACATTATCATTGGAAAAACCCAGTAAAGCTGTTCGTGCCGGATGAGTGCGTATACCTGCATCGCGCCGTGATTTTGAACGCGCGGCTCCACTGGGTTGCACGCTGAACACACTGTCATCTATCGTCTCATAATGGATGGCCAAAGGTCCTTATTAGGAAGTAAAATCGCACTCAGTGACTAAGAATTGTTAATATAACGTAATAGTAGTAATAATAATAATGTACAGCTTTTGTATAGCGCAACTAAATTTGTGAACAAATTCTCAGAGTGCTGCTGCCTATTATTACGCTGCCGTCAGTGCTACTGGCCAGGTGCACACTAAATCTGCACTTAGATTGTGATATCCCCCATAACAGCTCCCCAATATCGCTCGGGTCGACGAAGCAATTGAGATTAAATGTCTTGCCCAGGGACATAACCCGTTGGCCGTAGCGGGGCTCGAACTCGCGACCTCAAGATTCAGAGTCCTGCACTGTTCCACTAGACCACACGAGCTCTTAACATTAAAAGGCGAGAATATTGAACCCAACACTTGTGATGGGGTTCCCTAGATACATTATGTACTAAATATCAGGGTGATATAATCTCGAACATGTGATGAATGTCCTTTAGTTATCTGATAGGAGATTGCTATCAGAATTATTTAACTATCTATATCTTTATCTATATCTATTTCTATCTATCTATATATCCATATATGTGTACCGTCGCGGCAAAAGGGTCCAGTTGGGTCAAAACCAAAATATGGAGATTTTCATATGGTGGTAAAGCTCATTTAATTCCCTTTTCAATGATACCAAAATCATGCAAATCGGAGCTTTGGGTGACAAGTTTTGGCAAATTATAAAATCGTACTCATAACCGTTTGTTAAAACTAGTTTGTGAGAAAAAGGCTGTTAAAGGTAGGCCTGTTTTTCCATTCGATTCTGTGTGCAGTCTGAATAGAGTATGAGCAAATCTCCATAGCAACCACCATGTTCCCTTTTGTTTATCGCCTTGAAATTTTGCTCAATGGAAGACGATACCTTGCGTAATTTAATAACAATTTTTGGACTCAATACCATGTTTCATTATTGCATAATTAATTACCATAATCGTACTCATAACCGTTTGTCAAAACACAAATTTTCACATTTTCATGATGAAAACGATTCGACATAGCGATAAAAATCACACTTTTTTACAAGTTAGTCGTTATATTTGATTAACCATCTTTACATTTTGGATACAAAAGGGTTCAAAGATTTCATTTCCACAAAAAACTCAAAATTGACCTTCCCATCATATGTTGGTATAGTTCAACTTTACCGGCCTCTAGCGCAAAATGGAAGTTGCCGACAACTGGTCCCTTTTGCCGCGACGGTACACATATACAGTTTTTACAGCATGACAGACAACTTAAGGTGACACGTGATAATTTCTGCAAATTTCTCGATGCGATGGACAGTTTGAGTCACTGCTTCCAAACAAAAGAATTAATAGAATTATAATAGAAATAATTATATTAAAGGTTCATCGCATAACATGTTACTTGCCTTAAACTTTTGAACCGTTGATTTTGACATTTCACCGGTAATAAATCATCCAATATTTAGTCCACAACCCACTAATTTAACATTTTCAATCCCTGAAGGACATGAATATGCCTTGAGGGCATCATTGTGTCCTTCACAACACTCAAATTATATCACATAGTAGTGGGTGGGCTAAATATTGGATGATTTATTACCAGTGAAATGTCAAAATCAGCGGTACAAAAGTTTAAGGCAAGGAACATGTAATGCGGTATATTTTTTTAAATATTAAGATTACAAGTTACATTTGGTTGTCCTTGATTTTTCTTGTTTTGTGACAAATAAACCCGGAATGTCAAACATACCTGATCATAAGTCATGAATTGGTCAGAAAAAGTGTAACATACCGCTAAATGAGAAAAACATCACCAATCTGAATATTTCTCAACACAGAATTATGGACATTTTAACACCATAAAAGTTCATACTATAAGGATACCAAATATACAATGATACTGACATTATACAGGGTGTGTGACAATTATACAGGGTGCAACTAAAAAATGTGTTTATTTTACTCTCTTCATAGACCTCTTTTATTCTACACAGCCATCAACATACAACAAAACTGGTATGAATTTGTATTGATAAAACACAGGGCTCTCAATAAGAAAATAGAACTTTTCACTACGGTCAAATATACAGGGTGTTCAAATTAAATACATTTCAAAAGGATTGTATGCCTCCATTGGCTATTTGGTGAATTCTTTATGTCTTAGCAATTGTTGACAATGCTTGAGACAAGTTACATTCAAATTTCTGCTTACTATGGCCATTTTGCTGCATTTTTGGTAAACAGGATGATCAAACATGCATTATTTCAATAATTAACCTGATCCGATAGACTTTGGTTTGTTTGTTACTGTTAAACCGTGCAATTACGAATATATGCATATTCAACAACTGTCAACAAGTCATTACTGTTATTCATCCACGTTTTCACAACTTACGAAACTTGTCATGAAAATTTTGACCTTTGAACATTGTTAAAACTAGTAGTGGAAAAACCCTGAAAATGACAAAGTTTATCCTCACCAAACTATAATTAATACATCACCTACCAATAATTTTTGGGCATAGATAGATATATTTGTCTTTTATTAAAACGTGTGTGAAAAATGATTCTTGTAGGATTTTAACTTTTGGTATGACGACTTTCGAAAGATTGGTAATTTTTTTACAATTTTGTGTACAAGTCAATGGGCTTTTCCTCCACCGTCTTTTCCTCCACCGCCTCCCCCGTTGACTTGGCTCACATTTTGAGCCATAGATCTCATAATATTTGTTCAATTGTCATTGAAATTTTTGCATTTGAAAGACAATTAAATTGCCCAGATAACCATACAAAATTTGTTGCAGTAGGTATTAAACTTCTTGAATTAAATTACATTAAACTACGAAGAATGAGTTTTTATGTTACATCTCCCCCATATGTGCATGACCAATTCATGACCTATGATCACCTATAGCATTTCTTTGAAAAAATAATGCGAGGAAGGAGAGAAAGAAGGACACACTGGAGGACGATTGGGATAAGAGGAGAAGGAAAAGGAGCAGAAGGACCAAGAGCAGGACCAGGAGCCGGGCATTTCAATTGCATTATTTATATAGCATTTGTGAACACATAAGAGTTTATAAGCGTACATGTAGATGTAAGAGTTTTTCTAAATGCAATATTATTCGAATGAAATAAAATCTCTTAAAAGATTTAATTTTGCGTCAAAAATAAACATAAAATGGATGCATCTCTTTCTACCAGCACCTTTAAGGGGAAATTTGCTTTCAATATTATTACTTATGTTACTTAACCAATTATTTATAAATTCATGATTATTTGCAAAAGAATGTCATGAATAAAGTAATCACTGTGTCACACTTTAAAGAAACTCAAATCATCTCCACCATACTATTCACCGACCAGAGAACGTTAATACTACCAAAACATGGCTATTGATTGATTAAGTAGGTTGTTTTAAAGGTGATTGTGAATGCTAAGTAATTGACTCGCCAGACTGTGGATGAATTAAAATTAGCATTATTACATCTTGTCTATCGTTAAAGGGACATGGTCGAATTAACAAAATCTAGTCTTTCCTTTATTAACACAATTTTATTTCATTTTCAAATGTTAGTAGAATAATTGATCCAACCAATTTTGTTTAATGCGCAATGTTGCATAACACAGCTGCCTATAGCCTATGCTATTTCAGATTATATATGGGTATCAAAATTTAGCAAAATGACAACTTTTTTTTTTAAATCTCATTAGTTGAAAAAGATCTATCAATCCGATAGACTCCTTCTTGTGTTTTAAACACTCTATTTTATCATGTTTATTGCTCACCCTTTCATGCACATGCAAATATTAAATTAAGACTTTTTCAAGTAACATTAGTATATGCGCAAGTTAAGTTATTGGCTCTGTCCTCTACATCTTGGTTCAAGACAAGTAACATTTTTGAATTAAGTATTTCGAGCAAATACAACAAAGTGAGAGTCAGCTGATCCCGATTTAGAAATATAAAATTTACTAATCGGGTAACATATAGGTATCAAAATCGACCTGGTACTCTGCAAGTCTTGCAAAGGGTATCAAATGTGTCTTTTAAGTCCCTGATAGGGTATCTAACTTAGAAAGAATTTTCAGTAATGAAAATGGTGCGTTACATTGCCAATAAAAGTGTTTCAAATACTTAGAAACACTTCCTAAAAGTGTCCAAATGGTGTACAGTTATGATTTCTGTAATAATGATTTCGTCACATTTGCGTACAGTCTCAGATAGGGTATTCATTGGAACAGATATGGTCTCGGATCCATTCGAACAGATATGGTAGATTTATGGTCTCAGTTAGGGTATCATTTCACTCATTTCTGCCAATTTTTGATCTCATATAGGGTCACCTTCGGAACCTGCGGAATTCGGGTTGTTACCCAGACACAAACATCAACAGGGCAGCTGATTTCATCTAAAGCTGGCAATTATCTAGAAACACCGACTCCAATATAAATCAAGGCACAAGCTAGATATAACCCATCGCTCTAAATGCCAGAATGTCATTTCACACAAAATGAGCAGCTTATAATTTTTGCCTGATCAAAATCAAAGATAACGAGATCATGATAGAAACAAAAGAATAATGAGTTATTAACAATAACCAAAATCTTCAGAAGGTTTATTACAACATTATCACCACTTCTGTGGGTCAAAACATAGTCGGATACCGATCGATAAAATCATGAAAATCATGCAAGACCTCTACATTTATAGCTACCACATGCATGAAGTACCCATTTATAATAGCTAAACATATAGCTGAATCTGCTTGGACTAGATCTCGTGGTTTTGATGACTAAAACTGGTTTCAGGATCAATTTTACATGTTTGAACTTTGTGTTTGATCTACATATAATATGCAAATGGATATGCTTTTATGCTAATTCATGGCATACTTTTATGCTAAATCGACGATATGATCGGTTAACATTACCCTCTGTGAGTTTTAAGATCCGTTGATGTGCTGAAAATCATTGTTTCCTGGTCTTACGTGGAGATTCAAAGAATCTTTATTATTATATAAAAGACATGTTGATTACATAAATCACACCCCCCAAATGTCTACAAAAAGAACACCCAAAGTACTAAAACAAGTAAATGTAGGTCATTTTTTATTAAAATAATACACAAAATGCTTGGAAAACTGCTTAAAACTTATTTTCTTTGCGTGTTACTTTGTTCAAAACTTCTAAAATTAGTTTAAGGTCTACCAAAACGAAAATTGTTCCTCCAAAATTAGTACACGTTTAAAAATCCGCACCCCCTCCATTTGAAAAAAAATCCTGGATACGGACCTGAATAATGATGTGGTATTTATATCAAAAAAGTAAATTATAGGCTGAAAGTTTTACAGCCTAGAATTTACAGCCTACAGACAGGCTAGATTTCAAAATACCAATACCTCTTATCTTTTTTGCTAATTTGCACTGCTTTTGCACATCTTTTTGATATGTAGGTATTCAGAAAAAAGATTAAAATGATTAAAATGATTAAAAGCTTTCAGGTTGCCCAAAACAAATGTATCAAATTTATATTGAACAAGGATGCGATATACCATATTCATAATATTGGAACTGGTGATTGCAAGTCACTGAATTTACTCAACATTTGCAATAGAGCCAAACAACCTACATTAAAACCATATTTTGTCATTGCATACCATTTGACTGTTGTCTTTACTGTCATTTCATTTTTATTGTAGGACCCCTTTAAAACTAGCATCTCGGTCCATGTGATAATTACTC
>JXSR01S012904.1:27941-38506 GCA_000969725.1 Ophiothrix spiculata
CCCCAACCCCCCTTCGTAGAACTAGGGTTAAATCCTACAATTATTACAGTTTCATACCTTTTTTTCTGACAGATTTATTCATACTACAAAATGAAACTACCGGTGCTTAAAAGTGTATACAAAACATTTGGATAGGAAACGTTTTGACAGTCAACCATACTTTTTAATAGTAAATCAAATGCCTCTCAAATCAGATTGTTCTTGAGATTTGATCTTTTTTTTATAAAGAATTTATTTCTACCAAAAATGGCATGATTGTGTAACAATAGTAACATTGCAAATGAATTTAAAGTTTATAATGATTATATGTTTCCAATAACATTAACATCATCCACTATTACTTAAAACCGTATCTTTCTGATATTGTTTACATCGATACCTAAATGATATTAGACCCAAACAGCAACAAACTAGTTTTGTCCTATTTGTCAACTAGTAGTTGTCAACAAGGTAGCAATGATCTTAGTATGGTTTTATGAATATGGATTTAGTTACAAACTTGATAGTTCGAAACAAGAGTTTTTTGTTTAGTTTTTTAGGGCTTAGTTAGTTGCGTGCTAGTACGCTTTTTTGAATTATGAATATGAACATAGAGCTTTAAGGTCAATCTTGATATCTTCTCCATCTTGTATATATTTTGGTTTTAAAGTACTTACAAATTTTATGTGTAACTTATAAATTGTGATACTGAATCGAACAAAATTAAATCAAAATAGTACACAAATTACAATATTCATATTGTGTTTTGTGTTCACGTTTTCTTCATGTTTTATCTGCCTAAAATGGATCAATTAACAAAAGAATAATTTACATGGCATGTTTCATGTGTTATAAATTATAAAATGTGAGGATCATTAAAAAAATAAAAGAAAACGTGCGTTTCTAAAAAGGCGTTCCAATAAACGAGTATAAAAATATAAAGATTATAAATACGTACTAGCTGATTTCACATAATAATAGTTGCCAACAATCTAGAAACACCGACTCCAATAAAAAAATCAAGACATAAGCTAGACAGCAAAATCCCTTAATGTCAAACGTCATTTCACACAAAATGAGCAGCTTACATTTTGACCCGATCAAAATCCAAGATAACAAGATTATCACAGAAACAAAAGAATACTTGCATCATTTAATTTATAGCCTGTGCCATCACGAGGTACCCCTTCATAATAGCTCCCAGTGTAAATCTGGCTGGACCAGATTTCTTGGTTGCTTAGATATCTAAAGTTTAAAGAGGATAATTCTTTATATGATTGAATTATGTATTGGAACTACTGTATGCAAATGGATGTGCTCTTGTGCTAATCATCACCTGACACCACGTGTTATGATGATCGGTTAACATTATCCGTCAAATGTGACATTTAACATCCATTGATTTACTGAATTGCTTTGTTTTTGGACGTAAGTGGAGATTTAAGGATTCTTTCTTTGTTGGAATGCACAGGATAGTATTATAACATGAGAACCTTAAACACGGATAACATATTTTGTGACGTCTAGTAAGATTATCAATTTGATTAGTTACACGGATATATACTATCTTATTGATTTTATTCAGAGCTAATTGGATATTGAGATGTGGTGAGTAATCTCTTATATATAATTATAGAAAAAAAATCTGTTTTGATGTTTTGACTATATTCATAGCTTTGTTAATTTTAAACAAATCAGCAAAAACAAGCAAAACTTAACTTATTTTAAGTTGTTACTTGTAATAGTAACGTTTTTGACTAAGAAATTTGAAAAACAATCACTTTTAAATGGCTACAGAACCTAGCATACACATTATATACACGAGTTTGTTGTTGATAATGGTGCTCATTGGTGGAGGCAAGACATGTCGGTGTTTAGAAATTAATTACTAGCCAAAATCCTGAATAAAGTTCATGTAACGTTCGGTAACGTTTGTGACATCGCACGGAAACATGTTTTTTTCTCCAAATGTCTTCAAAGTAAAAATTCTCCGCCGTGTTAACACATTTTTATTGCACTTTACACATATGATGGGCAACATATATACAATAATTTCATAAAAGTGGTAGGAATTTCTATCGTTAGGATTTCTTTTAATGCATTTTTGGCTTGGTAACGTATGGTAACGTTTGTGATAATTTTGAATCAAAACATGTGCTCATTCATGCACGGATAGAAAAAACTTTACCATTATGATTAGCAACCACACCTCCCGTAACAAGTATCAAACGTATGGCTGAAAAACCTGCTTCTGTGGTCGAATAAAAAATCTGATTTTTTTGCTTGAAGTCAATCTTGGCGTTAGTGATTTATTTAGAGATGCTAGTTCATCTTTACATGACCTACCATGTTTGTAAGAGAATGACTTTCTGTTGTTCTTTTATGTATAATATGTATTGTGAAATCATGGTGAAATCAACAATTCAAGACAAACAACTGTCAATTTCTTACTTGTTTTCTCGATTTGGTCCCGGTGTAGCAGGAATTTAAGTCTCCCGTTCTTGTTGTCCGGGTGGTACAGTTAAGTATAGGCTAATAACTCTCACGCAACATTAGTTTCACGCTTTACTCCGTTATTGTATATGGAAGGCGGACTACCATTTCAGGGGGACTAAGATTCCTTTCACACCGGAATGGATTTGGACGAATTTTAAATTTAGTTATTGACTTGGTTTCCACCTAACATCACAAATTCGTCAACATGTTTGCTCTTCCAATTAACGCAATTTATGGTCAGTTATTCTGCTTGCTCTGTTGTCACGGATATTTATCTTCCCAACAATCCATGTGAATGCAGACGGAATTGCCGATAACCTTTATTGACCATTTACGTCAGCATGCAGGGACCGACGATAAATTATTAATGAGAGTGATATATGTATTCATAAGGCACTGATTTGTTTGAGAGATGCCCAGCATCTTGGACTAGGATTGAGGAAATTAAAGCACCAAAAGTCAAAATATAGGCCTACTTTTTCACGCAGGAAACTCAGTTTTACAGAGTTGAGGTCGATAAAAGAGATTGTGTCACCATGGAAATTTTCAATTATGATGCGTTTTCTTTCTTTTTCTGCACCTACAACATATTTTTGGGGTTGACATCTGGAACTATTCTGTATATTTTGTATAATGCAGTATTCTTAATTCCATTTTTGGAGTAGCTTTACATACGTTGAAAGCTTTCTAGAAAGTTTCAATAAACATTAGCTACGTGTATTTTAGCCAAATAATTGCTACACACTAAAACTTATGATTTAGGGGCATTGTTGTAATCATTTTAAAAGGTATGACTGTCATATTGGATTTTATTGATAACAACTTGTCATATTCTTTCTAAAATATGGATACTAATATAAAGATGAAATAATGAGGGAATCTTTTGAACTTATTTGGAATTTTGGTAGCCACTTTAAATTTAGTCCTTTCGCATCTCATTGCTCCTTCACTTAATATATAAGTTAAACATTAATTGTAACTTTCACTACGTTTTCAGATTACCGTATGTACTTTTGATTGTCTAACCCAATTTACGGCCCTAAAATGAGGGAAAATCATGTCTTTTTTAATTGAACAGTTTTTAAAGTAAAAAAAGATCATCATGCAATTATATATACATTTTGCTTCTACGTGGTCTAATTTACATATCTATAAACTTAGCAACTCTGTCAAAAATGGGAGCAGATTAACATAAATGCAAAAGATCATTGTGCCTGCTTTTGTTATTCTCTTTTACAAGTAACATGTCTGATAAATGAAATGTCTAAACACGTCCCTTGCGTTCATGCCTACATGAACTTACCCGTCAGAGTATTTCATAGGACGATGAAACCGTGAACAGACGAATCAGAAAATTAATGGAAGTCATCAAAGCAAATAATCTTTATCAACCCTTTATTATCTTGGGAATGACTTGACTTAACATGTCACGCATGTACTTATTGACTTTCCTAGCATATTCCCATTGCACTCAGATTCTCAATTCTTTGAGAATCAAAATGACCACACACAATTGAATACGCTAGAATAAGAACATCCCAACTCCATAGCTGCCTTCTGTTTGATCATATTTATAAAATATAAATGCATACAAATATCTGAAAATGCTTTCACATCACTAAAATAGCATTTCCATGTCATCATCCTAATCATAGTGTCACATTTGACCTTATAGTTTACATTTTTAGACATTGTTAGATAATTGTTATAGTACATAATCGCTATATTAAACAGTCATAATAAGAACATCCCAACTCAATGAGCTCCTCTCTGCAACTATATGCTAGGAAAATTATCTAACAATGTCTAACGAAGTCAACTACAAGGTCAAATGTGAGACTATGATTGGGATAAAGACATGAAAATGCTTTCTGGTGATTTGAAAGCATTTTCCGAGATTTATATGCATTTATATTTTACATAACTTAACAGAAGGCAGCACATGGAGTTGGGATGTTCTTATTCTAGCGTATTCAATTATTGATATTCAGTCGATCGTACTTAAAAATATATAACAATACAATAAGTTTTGCTGGAAGAATATTGAAAATGAAAATAAATCAAAATTTGTTATATAGAATTAATAAACCATTGCTGAAAAAAGTATACACAAGATCATAAAAAGACGATCGTCGATGAGAAACCAACTATATGAGACTCTGCCATAGATTTAAAGGGGAGATACCAGGCTTTGTATACCGGCCCAGGTAATGGCGTCGTCAGCCATGGAGCTCAAATTGGGGGTATTCGGGTCCATCCGAGACAAGCCGAATCTTGACCGACCGTAAGCGGGCGCTATATATTTGTTATTGTGCGTCTCCCAAGACCTCAGCAGAGATGCGTAATTTAAGTGCATCTTATCCAGCACGCACAAGATTTACGCAGACAGTGCGCCTAAGCAAAACAGACGCAAAACATCATGGACGCGCTAAAGTTGCGACAAGTCCCGACGCAGCTTCGGTGAAAACCCGAACACCCCCAATTTTGCCTCCATGCCGGGATAAAAATGGCGGCATGCCTTGTATCTCCGCTTTAAATCTATTGACTCTGCATATTTCTGAACTCCCTTTGTACCTTTACTACTGGTTGTACCATTTTTTTTACCCAGATGTAATTGCAATTTCTGATTTTATTTCACATTGATGTGAAACAAATTTAAGATACATTTTTAACTAAATATTCATCTTTTGTGTACCATATTGCAGTTAGTGTGCTCTTGATAATTTTTAAATTTTAATATTAGTTTTTGAAAAATATTTTCCTTTCCTTTTGTGAAATTATGATATATTTCTTCGCCCCCCCCCCCTCAAAATTGTAATTTTTGGATTGATCATACTTTATGACGTCATAATTGCGTAATACTTTGAACAATTGTAGCTAATGTGGTACGAATGTGGTATGTATGGATGCAAGGGACCCATGGTATAGTACTAAATGACACCACTTTTTCCAGGGAACTTTATACACTCTTAAAATTATCTTACTCTTGTTGAGTAAAAAATTACTCAACGGTCACAACTCAATTTGTTGATTAAAATCTTACTCAACGTTGGGTAAACTTTGCTCAACGTTGAGTAAGATGTGCTCAACATTGAGTTATATTTACTTAAACGAGTAAGATTTTACTCAATGTTGAGTAAGATTTTACTCAACAATGAGCTGTGACTTTTTTACTCAACAAAGAGTAAAATAATGTTTAGAGTGTAGAAAGCTGTAAAATTTCTCGTAAATTATGTGATTGTACAGTTGACTTCGCATCAGTTGGCTATGCTCTGGCCAATTGTGTTAAGTCAGCAAAACAAATAAAAGTATTATGATGATTATTATTTTTACGATTCATACTTATGCATTTGGGCCTATCTTAACAATCATAAGACTTTGTTTCCAAAATTGATTTGTACAACAACATTCTTTTATTGCGTCATTCCAAGTCCTTGTTATTAATGTCTCGTTTTTCATATCATGTAAACAGTTTCTAGTAGTATAAGGACAAGGTATATTGATTCTGTTTCGGTTGTTGACAATAAACATTGTTCACGTGGGAAATAAACTTGATATTTGATACATTAAAGAAGCACACGTGGGTGGAATAAATACCACAAATGAATTTATGTTGAAAAAACAAACATCTGATACTAAAGCTATTGTCTAGACAGTCAATATGGAAGTAAAATAAGAATATCGGATGTACTCTTGCAATTCATTGTATTGGTTTTCTGCTAAGCCCTTGAAATTAATAACTACCTTCTTTAATGGGAGATGGACATTCGGAAGACAAGCAGGTTTGATACTGTCGGGTTCTGATGTAGAGCATTGTTCCTAATGTAACGTATGGTGACATTCAACTTAAATACCTCTTGGGAATATATATGTACTACTCTGCTCTTAATTTCTTAAAATCTGGTTGAATGCACATTACAAAACTCATTTTTATTGCAGTATTAAAGACATTTAAAATTGAATTTGAAAGATTGTGAAGTTAGTGAATCGACTCTCATTTTGATTGACTTGATTGATGTTTCCCGAGAATGGTGATTCAATGATTATGAGCAAGGATTGAAAACTTGGAAAAACAAATACTTTGAGCTTTATGATCTTCAGATCCATGTTTGACTTGACAGATGTAGACTTCTATTTCACTTCTTTTTAAAGGATACCTGGTCCGATTATTTCAAACTTTCAATACAAAAATAACCACTGATGAGGTGTAAGTAAGTTTGGTCCAAACATTTTGTTTTATGAGTAATTTTGTATTTACAGAGCTGGCTTTATTTTGCTATATGGAATATTTATAACTAGACACATTTTCCTTTATATTTCCGAAACGGAACATATTTCAGCCGTAAAAGTTCGCATGGATGATAAGAAAAACATGAGCTCAAGTTGGGTCACGTAATTTCTTATACACAGACAACTAAATACAATTTTAGACCTGCCTCATGTAACACCTTAAACGTAACATTTCTTAGTCTACGCTCACATCTTTTTATGCTTTCTTCATTATTTGAAGGCATGAGCAAGTCAGATAGTGGATTATCAAAGAGCCTTTATAATATCCCTCTTTTTATGGATTTTTCTTCTCGCCTGCATCACTGTTTTATTGCTTGTCCTTTTTTCTGTATTTTGGTCTGAATATGTTGATCTTGGGTTTGTATGTACTTTTTTTGATAATTTTATTATAGATGATCAAAATACACCGTTGCCGAGAAAAACTACACGCAAAATCAACATTGAAATAAAATGGCCGTCGTTGTCATCGCACCTTTATCTGTATTCGTTAACTTGAATATTGCTTCTGTTATCAAGGTACCAAATCTAACCAAATATCAATGACATAGGTGCACTGTTAAAAATCAATTGGATGACCTCAGTTCCCCTTAATTGGCGGCAACAAAGCAAATAATCTTGATCAACCCTTTATTTTCTTGGGAATGACGTGGCTTATAAGACATGCATGTACTTAATGACTTTCCTAACAGATTCACTTTAGTCTTGGTCTCTACTGAATCATGATCAAAATGACCACAGCCAGTCGAAATGAACGAGACGTGCTTGTAAAGTTTATATAATCATTTTCAACGCATGCGTATAATTTATGATTGCGGAAAGCGATGTATAAGTATGAATCGTCAAAATGCAACCTCATTTACATGGCTTTGTTTTGCTTGCTTAATACAATTCACAAGAGTATTGGTATTCGAGGAGTGAAAGGGATGTTAAAGTCAAAACTGTAGTAAAAGCATCGCATTTGTCTTTCTTTTGTAATTGTCCATCCCATCTAAGATTTAAGTATTATTTGAAAGCAAATCTACACGTTTTTTATGATGTTATAATGTAACATTAAAACCCAAAATTGTGTCTTATACATTTTTACATCAAAATGTTTCGTAGAACTTTGAAATGAGGAAGAAATGAGTCAACCAATTAATGGAAGTCAAGTAAGCAAATAATCTTTAGCAAGATTTTATTGTCTTTGGAACACTAGCCTTATAACGACACCGCATGCAGTTAATAGCTTTATGGCTTTTTTTTTTATTTACTTAAATGTCTTCTTGGGCCTTTTTGAGTTACCCTGTGATTTTGAAATTGACACGTCCAAAGTTTATTTGTTTGGTACTTTAGCTTAAGGTATCTTTCCATTGATACCACAAAAAATATGCAAATCCGTCGAGGTGTTACGTAAATTATGGCCTTTTATAAATGAATACCCTCATCACAAAAGACAAATCTGCTGATACTCTTATGACCAAAAGATAAAACAAAGAATTTACATATATTTTGCGTTGGTATAAAATAATTGCTCAACGGTGAGCGGATCGATATTCAGAACACCAATGTGTTGAATTGAAAGAGTGGAAATGTTTGTATATTGTGAAATTAAATGAAAGAATAAAACTAAGTGTACAACAGGATTAGACCGCGACATTTTCAAAGAAGCTATCACTGTTCAATATGACGGTTCAACAAAATTCTTTGAAAGTGTTCGCTTAATTTTGTGTGCTTTTTTGGTATGGGTTATTATCTGTTATAAGAGTCAAATTCTACCAGTGAAGTTTCTATAATGCGACGCTATTCATTTGATCAATACTAATAATGAAAATGATTAACTTTGGTATCAAATTTACCGCGCGGAATAGTTTTCATAAAATAGAAATTTTACACTGATAATGTAGATATCGAATAGAATTTATAAATTTGACACTTCAAATTCTGGATTCAGATATAGAGCAACATTCCTAATGTAACATATGCTGACATTAAACTTAATTGCCTCATGGGAATAACAAATGTACTCTGCCTTTGCTTTCTTCGAATCCATTTCATTCCACAATTACGAAACCAGGTTATTTTAGTGTTAAAGCAGCTCCCTGGTTGGTTAAAAAGAGATAAATATGAGTTTGAAAGATTAGGACTTGGCGCTGTCTTTAATTGACTTGATTGATTTTCCGGCGTTTGACGATCAACTGACTATTGTCTCGGATTGAAAGGTTCTCTTGGGACACATGATAAGTTTTAAAGGTTGGTTTCATTTTAGAAACTATAAAATATAACTAACTAATATAAAACTTGTTTACATGATATAATAATGTAAACATTCAATGTATGTTACTCTTCTAAATCTAATTGCTTAAAAGAAACTCAACATACTGGTTCTTTGTCAGAAATGATTTTTCTTAAATTACATAGTTGTCGTAACATTGGTCCATATTTATTTCATTTTTACATTCCCAATGCAATATATGATGTAGTTTACTATAATTCCCCATGGCATTAACAAAAGTTCTCTGTTCTTCTGTTTTCGTAAACCCTAGTTCAATCCATAATTACAAAACTCGGTTATTACAGTATTAAGGGGACGGTCATTTTTCACGAGTGAAATGGAGGAATGTCATGTTTACTGCAAGTCTGCCCGGATGGTTCAGTGGATATTCGTGTGCTTCGCAATACATCGCTAACCCGCGCCAGATGCCATGGTTCGAGTCCCCACAGTTGAAGTGGAACCTATTTATCTTTTCATGTTTAAAAAAAAAATTCTTACTCGCATTTTTCAGAACAGTCACGCAAAATGAGATATCAGGACTTTCCCGTCATGCCTTGCTTCCAATGGGCTTTTTTTGTACATATTTTAATGATAAGGTTTAGGGACGAAACATAGGATAATCAGCAGACCTCATCCTAATTTTGAATTTCAGACATGCTTCATTTAATCCCTCTCATCATAACCCATACAAAAATCCCATTGGAAACGAGGCATGATGGGAAGGTCCTGATGTCATGCAGCCAAATGGTTTGGCAGATTTCAAAGGTTTCGAGTTGCCGCTTTTTAATTGGCTTAATTGGTTTTTTCAGGATATAATATTTATACTGATTTTTGTCTAGGATTGAAAAGATGAAAGATTTCGTATCAAAAAATCTGCTTTTGTTAGATATATTTCATTAGTTATGTTTTAACGAATTGACAAAAATTGCTATTCGGAGCTTGGATGAGACTCAATAAACCAGAAATAGAAACGAAATTGGCTTCAACTATTACAGACTAGACATTAAATATGGAATATATGTTTTGTGTTACTTTCCATCTTGAATAATCAGCCATATCTCGGTATATGAAAATTCCAGGGATGTATATTTCTTCATATTTTTAGATACATGTAAACTTTGAACTAAGACAATTTTTGTGTATGCCTAGGTGACACAGAGAAAATGGCGAACTTGAGAGTACACAAACCTTAAAATTTGGGTACAAACACGTGCACCGTAATACGGAATTATGGAAATTAAATTTGCCGTAGTTTCTTTAATACTTTACCTGGACCCTTGAAATTTTACAAGGTTATTTTACATATTGTTGGTTACAAATTATGACCAAATATTGATTGCTATGTTATCCACAAGAAGCATGCGGCGCATGGACTCTCCATGCGGACATTCCACTAGTGATTGGAGAGTTCAGACAGGTGTATCAGCCCAAGTGTCAAGCACAACCTAAAGATACTCATATCATATCATATCATATCAATTTATTCCAATATCACACTCAAATACACTGAACAGAGCTTAGAACAAAACAAAAAAATTATACATAAAAT
>JXSR01S012905.1:0-18223 GCA_000969725.1 Ophiothrix spiculata
CTGTAAAATGACGTGCTATTAATTGGCTGTATTGTCATTGTCCTCAAGATAAATTAATGATGTGATAAATTTAAAACAAATACCTAATTATTTCATTAGTGTTTGTTATTTAACCTGCCAAAGTTGGAAAGAAATCGGTTTACGGAAACACATGAATCTTTAAGGTTTCCGCGAAAAAGGCATGAGATTTTTTGTCGTAAGCTGTTGATGCCATTTTGACCATGTTCTTGTCACTAGAATCACTAATAAATGATTGTGTATAATCTAGAGACACTAAAAATTGTGGTGATCAAACATAATTATGTAAGTTGGCCCAAACTCGTTGTAAACATGGCGATCCGCTCTATCGCTTACTTAAAGGGACTGTAGCCTTAATGACCACCTAATTAGTACTCTAATATTTCTGTCCTGGGCCTAATATCTCTAATTCTTGCCTTCTTCACAATCCGAAGGGCATAAACACTAATTGAAAAACATATATCTTTATTTCAGTACCTTGATTTATGCTTGCGTTTCAATAATTTGCCGATAAACCTAAGAACCTATCTAGTTAGTTTTGAAAACGGATTTAAATCATACCTGTTATCATAAGTTGCAAGTGAAGATTTTACAGACATTTTAGGTGGAAATTGAGTAGGTGTGCACTGAGCAAATATTTGTTTTAGATGAAAATCGCATTTTTGCTGATCATGCGCAAATGTCCTTTATCTATTAATTTGATCAAGCTACCTTTGATCCTGCAACTTTAAAGTCTGACCCAAATCCTTGCTTTTTTTGTTTTTGTTTGTTTGATTTTTTTTTTTTCGTTTCTTTCTTGACTTTGTTTGATTTTTTTTTTTTCGTTTCTTTGTTGACATTTGTTAAAACTTGAATACGGTATGTATATGTTTTCTAGTTTACAAAAAAAACAGACTGGTTTCATATTGGCGGGAAAACCCCTAAAAACAATAAAAGCGAAATCTCACTTTCCTTTGCAAATTGGGTATTAAGCATTCAAAATCTAAATTTGAGTATGGTCAAAAAAATATATCACTAAACTACAGCTCTTTTTTAAAGCCAGAAATACGGAATTCACAATCGTATTCAATATGGATTTGCGTCTGGCAAAAATCCATGCTGTCTTTCTCATTATACATTACCTTCCAGCATGTTTAAATGTCGTGACACTGAGTGTTTAGATAACCTATATGATCATTTCTTGCGGACAACAACAAATTGGTTCAGAGAAAATCAGACTTTTTCACTTTATCACCATAAGCAGTTTAACATATTAAATTAAAAGAGTTTCTGACCACAATGTAGACAGAATAAAAAAAAAAACAAGTAAAGAGAGTAACCTCATTTTCTGTTAGTCTTATGTTAAATTGATAATATTTGAAATAAAAGCAGCGAACATAGTGAAAAGGAGAAAAAAGTGTTTTTTCTGCAACTTTGTACATGTACTTCCACTCTATATCTTTAGATAAAAAACGAAAGCAGTAGCACATAAAGCAATAATGCCAATTTTAAGTGTTTTAAACACGTTTCTTTCATACATGCTTCATAGTAATTTTTTTTAAACCAAGCAAACAACAAACACCCCCCTAAAAAAATCAAAATTTCTCGAAAAATTTAGCTCCTTTATGTTCAAAATGGTATCTCCTTCTAAAAAGACATCAATTTACGTCAATTTTTGTTCAAAAATGAATTTTTTTGCTCCCGGCTTTTGATAAAAGACAATAATTACGCCAATAATATACCCACGCCTTAAGTGGATAGTTAAAGTTCAAATAGCAGTTTACTCAAGTGCAAAATCACGGTCTTGGGCTTTAAATTCGTCCAAAGTTATATAAAGCTTTTGCATAGTAATCAGGCTTTAAATAACCAAAACCTTCATCATGCAAACAAGATAATCAGTAACAACGTCACGAATACTCTAAAAACAGGATTTTCTTTTTTCAAACTGACAAAATCATTTCCTAGACAAGATAAAGTAGTGGTGTGAAGAGCTTATTATCTTACAGGCAAAAATATCAAGCATCGTGAAATCTGAGACGGTTAGGTGAAAGGCATTGTACATCTTTATCAGAAAGAGTAATAAAACGTCACGATAAGAGAAGAATTATACTGACCAATACTGACAGACTTTGAAACGGACAGAAAAACTAGTTATACATACTTTGTTTACAGAGAGTGAATTAAGTATATTGATGTGAATATGTTATTCGATAAAACCCTTTTTCTGTCTGATGTTTGTTTGATATGAACATAGACACTTCAGGCGAATTTTAAGTTATCATTCGAATTCTTTCAAATGGTCTGTAAAAGATACAGTTCTTTTTCTCGAGCAGAATACCATGTGCTCGTTTTTGCCTACTTACAAATGTCAGAATGTCACATTTTTTGGCGTATATAAGGAATCAAATTCAAAATGGCGTCAACAGACTACTTCGAAAGAGTTAACACCATTTTCATCGAAATCTTATAATTTCACAATGTTTGAACAACTCAATTGTTTCTAAATTTTGATATACTATATGCTTGATACGTCTTATGTAATTACAAATAATATTTACATAACAATTTACCCTTAATACTTTCACATGGAGTCAAAGTGACTCCCGACATGGCATCATAATCACACTGACTCCTTAAGGAGTCAATGCTGCTGCTTGACTCTATAAGAAAGTCATTTGACTCCAGAAGTGAAGTTGTTTTAGACATGTGTGAAAGAGTCCCGTACTTCGAATAAGGAGTCACCTGGATTACTTTTTGGCTGCCAGTGTTTCAATTCTCCGCAAAAAATGGTTCCCTTTCGAGCACTTTGACTCCAGTCTAATCTATATTGTGGCCACTACTCCTGACAATATGTTCGATTGGATACTAAACTAGCAGAACTGGATTTGAGTCCAGAGATTCTCTTTCCATATTTCCCACTTTAAGTTAGCGTTTGAGCCAAATTATGGTTTTTTGAAGGGTCAGAAAAGTTTCTGGACAAATAATGGGGGAGCGGGTTGGTGCAGCGGTAGTTCTCTCGTCTTGCACCAATGAGGTCCCGGGTTCGAGTCCCGCGCCTGGCGCTTTATGTGCATTTGGTTTTCAGTCCATGCTCGCTTTTGCAGGTTTTTCTCCGGATACTCCGGTGATCCTCCTGCATTCAAAGCTGAATTAAAAAAAAAAACATCTTGGAGCCCTGTTGAAGATAAGCTTCATTTAGCTTACTTGGTACCAAGTACCAAATTGGGTTTCCTAGGCGAAATCCTAAACAAGGTGAAAGGGGAAGGGATGAAACAGTTTTCGGGAAAGGGGAGTCCAAACGTTTAACAACTCAAGACAAATATCTTCCACGCCTCCCCACCAACGTTTTATGAATACCCCCTGATACTTCTAATGTAGAACCAACACTGTCTGAGAATTGTGTGCACTCTCCAATCTATAACTCCAATTGGTAGCAACGTTTTACCAGTAAGAGAAATTTTGGGTTTGAAGCTCAACAACAAAAATAAAAAAAGTTCGAGCGTATTCCAAAAAATATACACAAGAACCAATCATAAGTCATGAATTGGTCAGAAAAAGTGTAACATACAACTAAATGAAAAAAACCATCAAAAGTTTGAATATTTCTCAACCCAGAATTAAATATGTACATTTTAAGACCGTAAAAGTATACATTTTTTCAAAGCCCATATTACAAGGATACAGTGTAACATCACCTCACGTAAATGTCGAATGGTTTATAAAAGTATTCTTTTATGCATGAAAAACTACCAGTATCGCTATCTGGGTGGTGTCTGAGTACAAGATTTCAAAATCGAATTAAATCACTGAAAGAAGTCTGAATTTCAGAAAAATTTATGCAGAGCAGGTAAAAGAAAGTCTTAAAAACATTTTACAATTTTAAAAAGTTTGAATTTTCAAACTGTATGTCCAATAACGAGACATTTAACGGAGTGTTTATTTTGAACAAGAGCGATGAAATTGGGTATCAAAATTTAAGCTAAAATCAATACTTATCAGTATTATATGTTTCAACAGTACCGCTGAAAACAAAGTTTGAACCTTTGGGTGTTAGTTCACCTGAAAATCTTACGATAAATATTGATAAAACAGACTTGATGTATGGGTTGTTTCCAACAGACTTGATGTATGGGTTCTCAAATCGCCGAGAAATTTTAGTGTGTGATGATCAGTGCGCAAGCATAAACAATTTCTTTAAATACCCAGAATATATTTAGTAAATGCCGTTAGCTGACAAGCCAGTTCCGTGGTGTAGCGGTGATGACATCAGACTCTCAAGCAGAAGATCGTGGGTTCGAGTCCCGTTTTTTTTTTTGCCGTGTCGTGTTGATTTTTCTACAATTATTCACGGTCGGGAATGAAATTCTCGCATTTTTTACATAATTTATATAAAAGAACCTAAAGGGTTACTTTTCAGTCAAAAACACAGGCCAGGTTCATTAATTTTCACATGAAATGCAAAATATTTCAACACAGCGAGGGCCGAGACATTCAAAATGCAAGGTCTAAGCTACATGCACGCTGCTGGCATCAGATGACCCGTCGTGACAAAAGGAGCTGGTTATCGAAATCTTGGTGCCTGGTTATCGCAATACAAATCGGAGGCAAGTATGAAGAGCAGATATTAGGTACCTTTCATACACCACATCAGCGTATCTATTTGCCCTTGCTTTTCTTTAATTTTAAAGTCTTATATGCAAAATATATTTTTCTAATTTCATCAATCTGAGTTTTCATATTTTTACTAGCAAAATCGACCAAACTGGCGTCTTTTTATCTTCTAAAACAATATTGATGTAAGCGTTGGCATTCGTATGTTTAAAAAGGCTCAAAATCGTTGATTTGTGTAGAAAATACCATACAATGCATGATTTTTATCAATAGCAAACAAATTAACTTACATTATAATAGGAAATAATCTAAATTTTCATACCCACGTTCCAAATTTGCATTTGCTTTCTCCTTTTTCAGACAATGAGGGTTCAAGTCAGCTTTATCGGCAGGTCACGTTAATAAAAAAAATCTCTCAACCAAGATTTTGTAATATCGATCGTCAGATCGAGACATTGCTCAATATAAGCTCATTTGCTAAATTGCATAGGACCTCAGTACACACTGGATAGCAAATATACAAATGGTACTGACATTATACAGGGTATGTGAAAATTATACGGCTTACTGAGAAGGTGTATGATGATTTTGCTCTCTTTATAGTCCTCTATTATTCTAAACAGGTATGGATTTATAATAATGAAACATAGGGCTCTCAATAAGAAAATAGATCTGTTTACTTAAAGGTCCCGTGAAATAGAATTTTAAGTTTGCTTTAAAATAAAGCTCAGTGGTCATCAAAAAACAATATAGTTCATTATCATATGGGGCTTTGTTTTATGAAATAAAAATAATAATGATTCAACTTCTAGGTGACAAGTCTAGGAGGAGGGACAAAAACATGTTCAAAATTATTCACCACTTTCTACGTCATGCATCACTTTTTACGTCATACGCGGCAATTGTTCAGAGTATTGGACTGAACTATCAGAGTATCAGTGAATAGAATGAATAAAAAATTCAAGGTGACTGGTTTGAATCTATTCATGATATACTTACTGATCATATTGATAAATCAATATCACTACTAATGGCCCGATTTGTTGTGTGTTCTGTTTTCGGGCCCTATTTTTTGCAATGGAATGTCCCACAGAGACTTGTATTAGGATTATCGTCCTATTTCGTAGGCCCTTTAAAGTCCATACGATGAAATATACAGGGTGGTTAAAATTATATGCATTTCAAAAGGATTTTATGCCTACATAAGATACTTGGTAATTTCTTTATGTCTCGCCCTAATCCTATAATCGCTCTCTGAGATCAGCATCTAAGTGCCTTCTTCGTACTCCAAGACTTCTACGTGCACCTATGGCGCTAGGGCTTTCTCCGTTGCGGCACCGACTTTGTTGAATGGTTTGCCATTGGATTTGAAGACGTCAAACTCTCTTGTGTTATCCAAAAAGGCACTTAAGACCTACCTTTTTAAATGATTTGTTTATTTGCTTTTGACATTGTGCCTGATCTGATTTTGCATTTTAGCACCTGCATTGTACTTTTCAACTTTTATGTAATTTTGGATGTTTTTTAATATTGTATGTAATTATTTGTGTGTATATTTACTGTGCATTTTTTAGCTCCTTTTGCGCTCGTTGTTCCGTGTTGCACGTTTTTATCACACACAAATGGTTTCATTTTGCTGTGACTTTTAACTTGTTAATATTATGCTTTTTGTAAGTAGTGTTTATGGTATTCATGTAGGCTATTTTAATGTGTAATTTTTATCCAATCTTTTTATAGTGTTTTTGAGTGTGCATCTTGATTTATCTTTATAAACTTTTGTGTCTGGGGCTGGCTATTTTCTGTTTTGCATATTTTGTTGTAAAGCGCATTGTGGTCTTTGACAGAATGCGCTTAAAAATGCGTTTTTATTATTATTATATTATTAATAGTTAGAAGTAAGAAAATGCTTGAGACACAAGCACTCAAGTTTCTGCTTAATATGACAATTTTTCTTCTTTTTTGGTATACAGGGTGATCAAACATGCATTATCTCAATAACTAATCTGATCCAACATAATTTATTTGTTACTGTTAATCCATGCAATTAAGGTACGGTATAGTTATGCATTAACAACAAATCATTATTGCTTTTCATCAACGTTTTCAAAATGTATGAAACTTATCATGATAATTTTAACCTTCAAACATTCTTGAAACTAGTTGTGAAAATACCCTGAAAATGAAAGAGTTTATCTTCGTCAAACTACATTCTATACATCACTTACCATTGCATTTTTGCCATGAAGAGATATGTCCGTGTGTCATTTACAAGTATGCGAAAAATTATTCTTGTAGGATTTCAACTTCAGGCGTGACGACCTTCGAACAATTAACGGGCTTTTCCAGCACCGTCTTTTCTCACATTATGACATCAAACTTGTTGCAGTACAGGTATTGAACTTTTTGAATAAAACTACACTTAACTACGAAGAGAACGTTGTTATGGTTCATCTCCCCCGTATTGGCATGACCAATTCATGACTTATGATCAACTAAGATTCCCCCGTTGACTTGGCTCACATTTTGACGCATAGATCTCATAATATGTGACCCGTCATATCGAAAGGTACCTTAAGGTCGGCAAAATCAAAATTAATTTTTTGGTCTCATCTGAAAGGTGAGATTTGAAGCTTTCAAATACCACCTTGATTTTGGTTATTGGATGTTCGGTTGCGAAGTTACACCCAAATTGGTAAAGGCATCTGGCTGATTCGGAAAACTATAGTTCTGAGAAAATCGAGTTTAAAGGTTTTGTACTTAGTGAATCTTGGATGGAGAGAGGATTTTTAGCTTGGTTTTTAATACATTTTTCTTATGTTTTGGATGTTGGAACCTGATTAATATGATAGAATACACTTCAATGATAACCTTTCTGATGAAATTAGAAATTCGACCTTGGACGTGATTTTTGACTATGCTTAGCTTCAATGGCCCGTATCTCGTAATGTACTATGCCGGTATTAAGGTACCTTTCGATATGACGATCCACAATTATGACTCCAATTGTCTTGGGAGTATTTGCATTTGAATGGCAATTAAATTGCCCACATTATGACACCAAACTTGTTGCAGTAGGTATTGAACTTCTTGAATAAAACTACACTTAACTACGAAGAGAACGTTTTTATGCTACATCTCCCCCGTATTGGCATGACCAATTCATGACTTATGATCAACTAAGATTTATCAATTATTTCAAAATATCGCTTTAAAGAAAGCCCTCATTCAATTGAAAACATAGTCCGTCTTGGTGACATCAATTTCCAGTATAGCTGAGAGGCCAAACATCAAGTACATCATGGCTCTATCATCTATAAACGCCGAGAGAGCGGTTGACTTAATTGATGAAATGCTGAAATAGGGCAACAACAAGTGGCTGACCTAGTTAGTCTAGATGAAAACTGACTCATTTGCCATATTTGCTATCATCAGTATTGTTTATTTGTATGTTCCTTGATTGGGTTGTTTATTATTTCTTTCCAATTTACACTCATTACAGGACGATATCAGTAACACTTCGGTGAGGTTTTTTGTTTGTTTTGTTTTTTACGTAACTGTGGACTATCATTGTATATAGTGTTCCTTCCTACTTTCCCACATTAGGTTTTAGTCCTTTAAAGTTGTCCAGGTAGGTGTAGCATGCAGATCAACCCTTAAAGAGGCAAGCCATGGAAGGGAGCCATCATTATACCCATAATGGTGACGAATGTCTGAACAAACTGTTCCTCATTGAGCCTGGCACAGTTAAGGGTAGGTAGGTGTAGAAGTGTGGCAGTGACACCCCACTCCTATTTATTGGTCCTGGTTTCGGCAAAAATGAGGGGGAAGAAAAAGGAAATATAGGTGAATGAAGGGAAATGAAGATAAAGAAGAAAAAGAGAAAAGAGTAGAAAAGGATAGACAAACTGAAAGGAAATGAAACGATAAAGAAACAGCTAAACTCGACGAGTTGGAGTTCTTATGCAAAGTGAAACAGTTTTTTGTTCTTGTTGTGTCGTTGTTATCTGTAAATGGTAAAGGCGACCTGTTTTCTCATACATATGCATTTCTTTCTTTTCCCATAAGAAGCCCAAAACACAATTTAGCATACACATAATTTGGCGGGGTACATTCCATCAAATAATGAATTTATTTATTAAAATACTTGCTTTAGTGTAGATTACATTTCCCTTCTAATTATAAAACATATTTATGATACGTACATGATGTATTTACAACTTCAGCATGTTTCTGTCAAGTTTATTAAAAAATTTGTAAGTACAGTATGCACAAATTTTCGCCCAAATACACTTCAATTAAATGCCAAAACCAACCCATAAAGCCTACGGCGTAAAAAAGTTCGAGCGTATTCAAAAAAAAATAAACACTGACAAGAACTAAGATTTACCAATTATTTCAAAATATCGCTAGCTTAAATGAAAGCCCTCATTCAATTGGAAAACAAAATAGTCCGTTCATAATGTCTTGATGACACCAATTTCCAGTAGTTGAGAGGCCAAACATCAAGTACATCATGGCTCTATCATCTAACGCCAAGAGAGCGGTTGACTTAATTGATGAAATACTGAAATCACCTTGCGTCACAAATAGGTCCTTCAAATATCATGGATTTGCTACATATCACCCTAAAAAATGGTAGAAAACATGCATTTTTGCTAAAACTTCTTTACGTATTTGGAAAAGTTTGGTATCATATGAAAGGTCTATTTATACTCTAGGTATGTACAAAAAGTGAACTTCTCATGATTTTAATTAATGAAGTTATACTTGAAAAAACAATCAGGGAACACGATGGATCGGGTGGAGGCGGCGACGGTGGAGGCGGCGCGCATAGGAATACATGCAAAAGTGTACAAAAGTTATGATTTATGAACACATGTATCATTAAAAATAAAAATGCTGGGATCATAATTTTTTGAATATACTTCAATAAGATATGTATAATGCTAAAGCATGTATTGAATAGTGACATGTCATCCAAATTTTGTTGTTTCTTGATGGTTTATATGTGGGTAATTTTCTCTATACATTACTGTACAAAACATGCATTTACACTCGAAAACTTTAAAACGACATATCTTTTGACCGAGTCGACGTAGATGGTAAAAGGTATACATTTTTCAAAAGGAAATTTGTCGAGAAATCCAATTATGTGATTGATTTTTAGGTAGTGTATACATGAAAAATCTTTTGACCGAAAATTGTCCCAAAAATTAATGAGTCGTTTCATAGATTTTGACCATCCTCAATATTTTGACCACAATGAAATTGGTCACCAAATGAATTATTTTATGGAAGGCTATTATTACATCCTTCAAGTAATGTTTTTTGTCATCTGGATACACCTTTCCACAACAAAATCTCATTGTGCCAAGTTGGTTGACCAAAATGCACTTTTATTTTATTTTGCACCCTGTATAATTTTTACCCATCTCTAAAAATTAGACTTTCAGGTAAAATTGAAATCCTCGGAAAGTAAGCTTTCCAGCAATATCTATCTTTGTATGTTTTAAGTGTATATATTCAGAGTTACGATCCGTTGAATACAAATTGGCATGGTTTTGCCAATGTTTTTGTGTGAAACAAAAAATATGACCAGTTCATGACTTACGTCCAAATAGGGCAACAACAAGTGGCTGACCTAGTTAGTCTAGATGAAAACCGACTCATTTGCCGTATTTGCTATTATCAGTACTGTTTATTTGTATATTCCTTGATTGGGTTGTTTATTATTTCTTTTCAATTTACACTTACTCATTACATAGCGATATTACTAACACTTCGGTGAGGTTGGTTTTTTGACGTATTAGTACTGTGGACTATCATTGTATATAGTGTTCTTTCCTACTTTCCCGCATTAGGTTTTAGTCATCTAAAGTTGTCCAAGGTGTCCTTTTTGTGCGACTTTTTATTAAAGAGCCCAAGGTGAAAATGGTGGTGAGTGGTTGGAAATTTGCTGTCGAGAAGACCCATCTTCCTGACCAAATAACTAGAGTTTCTAACTATCGTCAATGTACCCAAGTCAAACTTGAAGATACGGTTTAGGTAGGTGTCGAGCATGCAGATCAACCCTGAAAGAGGCAAGCCATGGAAGGGAGCCATCTTTATTATCATAATGGTGACGAATGTCTGAACAAAATGTTTCTCATTCAGCCTGGCACAGTTAAGGGTAGGTGTGGAAGTGTGGTAGTGACACCCCTATTCATCGGTCCTGGTGTCGGCAAAAATGAGGGGGAAGAAAAAGAAAATATAGGTGAATGAAGAGAAATGAAGATTGTAAAGAAAAAGAAGAAAAAGAGAAAAGAGTAGAAAAAGATTGTGTCAGAATGGATGAGATTAAACATTTGGGCAAAACTATGCATGCACTAAATTTTGTAAAAAATTTGAGGCTATACATCCCCATAGACACCCCATGTTGTATGCGAGTCCGGGTACCCTGTCCACATTTTGATTGAAAAAGTGACAACTACCAAGCATCAATAAGCCAAAATCTAAGCAATCAATCGAGTACTTTTTGTTCTGATATTCCTTATTTTTCCCAACTCCCAACAAATTAAAATAATTTCTAAATAAATGTAAACGTGCAATGTGTTTATAACATGCATTTGAAAAAACATAACAATAGTTTTGTGTAAATAACATATGAGACCGTCCATCCCAAACAAACCGTAAATGTAGCCTCTTGTCATTTTCACTTTATCTAAATATTTAAATATTATTTGTAAAGACAACGTTATGAGGATTAAAATCAGAGATTAAAATGGGAACTCATTGAACTTCAATTTCTCGTTATGTTCCGTCAAAGATTGTCAGGGAGTAAAATGTATATTTGAGATCATCGCGTTCAAAGATCAGTAAGCCCTATATTTTCTGTTGATTTTTCTCAAACTATACAGATATAATTTCATATTTCTGATCATTTTCTTGAAATAAATCATTGCTGGTGTTTTGAAGTAAGCACAAGGATTATGAACCTGTCAAAAAATCAATACCACGTGAATCAAAAAAAAAATTGTGCACGGATTAAAACTGATCTTGATCTTGATAAAAGCACCAAATCATTCATTTCTTGTTATTGTAGTAGACCAAATTTAATAAGCTTTCAAATGCAGAAAAAATGATGGAAATCGGATGAAAAATAAAAAAGATATGGCCAATTTTGTAAGTACGTCTCTTTTTCTTCCATTCCAATGGGATTTACACATTAAGCAAGATATTACGTATCACAATTACGGGTTATGGCATTATATATAAAAGCTAAGAAGTACTTACAAAAAATTGGTCATATCTTTTTTATTTTTCATCCGATTTCCATCATTTTTTCTGCATTTGAAAGCTTATTAAATTTGCTTTACTACATTACCAAGAAATTTATGATTTGTTGTTTTTATCAAGGTCAAAATCAGTTTTAACCCGTGCACAATTTTTTTTTTTGATTCACGTGGTATATCGGCAGATTTCGACCTTTCCATGTATTTTTACTTGTAGCGCTAGACTAAAATTTTATGAGGAATAAGAGTTTGCTGCATTTACGGCTCGTTTGAAATAGACAGTAACATTTGTCATAGCACCTGGTTGTTTTAGGCGACTTTTTCAATCCGAAGAGCGGGTTTTTCTTTTCAATTCAATGTAGATTTATTCATTGTAAGCACCACAGACATCAGCAAAAGCAAATGTTGCCTTCGGTTTATCAACAGTTAACATTCAGCAGCTGTTTACTTGTCTGGATTTAAATAAATTCATGAAATACTGCGACGAAGTAAAAACAACTAGGTGACCTAATTAGATTGGTTAAGGACATTAAATGTTCACACTCAGACAACATCCTTTTCGTTCCCTAATTGATTTGATGGTGTTACTTCCCGGGTTGGAATTTTACCCGGCCAAACATGAAACTTGTATATATTGTCAACGTAGGTTGTAGAGTTTAAGTCTCGATATGTGACCGTCCATCTCGCGGTAAGCCTTATATTGCAGTTCCTAGAGGGAGGTCCCACTTTTTATCAAATGACGCTTATTTTTCAACTTAGAGTATTTAAACGTATTTTTTCTGATGTTTTAACTCTAAAATTGTGTTTTTATATATTCCAAGAAATTTTTAAACATTTTGAGAAAAAGCACCACGCCGGGCTCAAACCCACGCCAGCGGTATTATCAAGATTACAAGTCCAGTGCCTTATCCACTAGGCCACGGGGCTAGCTGCCAGGATGGGTGACATTTTCGTATTTAGCCAATCACTGACGGGGACCCGACCCCTAACTTTGTAACCGGGGACCCGGCCCTAACTTAGTAAACGGGGACCCGACCCTAACTCAGTACCTGGGACCCGATCCTAACTCAGTAACCGGGGATCCGACCCTAACCCTCCACATATATATTTTGGTGCAAAAATCAAATCGGTCGCGTCGTTTTTGAGATAATTAGCATAAAATGTTGGCGCTTTTTAAATTTTGTATTTTTTAAATTTGTAATAATGTTACAAATGACATGAGAAGTCAGTACATTTTTCATCCGCTATTGAATAGGTCACAAACGTCCATAATTGATGAATTACGATTTACTGTAAAATGCATCTTGTTCTCGTCACTGTAGTTTCTTTACAACCAAAAGAATACCAACTGTTAACAAGATTCTTCTGTAAAGTATTAGTAATGTATTATAATGCAATGCCTATTAACCATTTAGTCGTCCTGTTTGGTCGTCTTTGGCATAAAATTGATTGTTGGTGGTAATTTTGAAGAAAAAATCCTTTCGTGATTATATTTGCTCGGCCGTCTAAAGAAATAAGGACAGCATCTCACTTTATCAGACCTCAGAGAGATTGGATTCTGATAATATTCTTATTGTACGGCACTCCGTTTCTAGAGAGTTTATGACAATTTTCTGTGTCTGCCTGTCTTGTCTTGTTTACATGGAGTTCTAACAAGAACACTTTCTCTTTATTGTAATCATCAGAGCTAAGAACTCCCAGAATTTGAGAATACAATCAGCAAAAGATTAATTAGAGTACTCTATTTTCATATATCGTTTTACAATGTATATCACATTTGTGATGGCTCAACCCGAAAAGGGGACTTTGCGACAGGACACCTGGTGAAAATAGGCAACAAAAGATAAAGAAAATAATAGGAATTTCCAGCAGATTTTCTTTTGCAAAATTTGATCGCCTGTATCAATTTCAACAGGTAAGGTGCCATTTTAAAGCTTAGAAAATGCTGTAACAGATCAAAATCAAAATCGATACCCCCCCCCCCTGTTTTCCGGGGGTGAGCCATCAAATTTAGTAAGAATTTGATGTTGTACTCCTGACATAGATTTTTTTTACTTTTGCATACTGTATTGGGGCGATTCCAAAGAAACGTTTGTGACGATTCCAAAGTAACGTTTGTGACCGAAAAATTGAAAAAATAAATGGCCACAGAACCTAGCATAAACATTATATCGACAAGTTTGTTGTTGATAATGGTGCTCACTGGTAGGGCCAAGACATGTAGGTGTTTAAAAATTAAATTAATTTTCAAAATCCTGAATTAAGTTCATGTAACGTTTGGTAACGTTTGTGAAATCGCACGAAAAAGTTTTTTGCTCCAAATGACTTCAAAGTTAAAATTCTCTGAAGTGTTAGCGAATATTTTATTGCGCTTTACACAGTCTGATGGGTAACATATTTACAAATATTTCATGAAAGTGGTAGGAAATTCTATTGTCAGAATTTCTTTTAATGCATTGTTTGGTGTGGTAACATTTGTGACATTTTGGTGTAACTTTGTGGTAACGTTTGTGACATTTTTGAATTAAAACATGTGTTCATTCATGCACGAATAGAAAAACTTTAAAATTTCACTTTGGGAAATATTTCTCACGTACCAAGTAACAAATGTACGATTGAAAAACCTGCTTATGTGGTCGAATAAAAAAGCTGATCTTTTACTTGAAATCAAAAAAGTTTAATTTTCAATGGAATGAGTCGTTGTGTGATTGGTGACTACTTTTAAATTCGACCTTGGACGTGATTTTTTTGACCATGATTAGCTTCAATGGCCCATATCTCGTAATGTACTATGCCGGTATTTAGGTACCTTTCGATATGACAATCCACAAATGAGGTACCATATATATTTTTACAGCATACCTGTATGTATGGAGGATAACTATAAAATATTGTAAACTCACGCGCTGATATAGAGTACTACTTCCCTGTAAAAATGTGCGACAATTCTGATGATTCAGGTGTGCCGTCATTCTAAGATAAGAGTAAAACTGCTGTGCAAATAAACATCGCCATGGATTATCTCTGTAAAGTTATTTTTTGCGGCTGAATAGCATGATTAAAAATGACACATTAAATTAGAAGAATCTACAGATGTTAAAATAATGCCTTAAAGGATATACAAGTGTAAGCCTGTTCAAGTTTGTCGTAAGTTATCTCATTAAAGGACAAAGGATTTTGTAAACTAAATCGTAAATGACAAAAGAAGTATCGAATTAATTTTACCGCACAAAAGAGGCCTGTCAATCAAATTGTAGGATAGGCTATTGTCTTCGACGAAAGCAAAAATCTCTAGGCGTCTTAGTTGTGTTTTTTCTCGTGTAAACACAAAAGGATTGTTACGGATTGCAATTTCTCAAGTGGGGATTATCTATACTTGTTGACTCAAGTGAATAGAATAAGTAATGGGTTAACAAAATATTTTACTACGGATTACAAAAAGCATTGTTATGCACGGACAAAACTTTTGAAATAGCTAAATGTATAGACAAATCAACTGACAAAATCAAAAGTTAAAACAGCCGTGGCTTCCATTCATGCAAAGCATTGATTACAAGGAGACACCCACCATTACCAACATCTTTTTACGATTGCCTGAAACTAGAGTTGTCATTAAAGCAAAGTTTGGGAATTATTTATAAATCTTGTTCATTGTGTTAGTTCAAAATACAGGACAAACCATTCAAAGCTTTGGTATCACTAATGGATCACGCTGGTGATTATTCATCACCTTCAAGTATGTTATTCAAACAATGAAAGTCGGAGAAGATCTTATTCTCCTACTCCCATGTTCAAACGATGTGTTATTTAAGTGCCTCATTAAGATTTGCAAAATGTCCTATTATGTCGCTTTATCATAATCAGGGATTTCTCTCAAGGAGAACCACTTATGTTGTTAAAACAACATTTAAATTAAAATTAAATATCCCCTTCTCATTGCCAATTACAACGAAAAAATTATCAAAATATAAAATCTGCTACCAGCATGATCTAATCTTTGACGCCACATTTCTTTCACCGATAACAGTGCAGAAAGTTGCATAGATTTCTCAAAGATGCAAAATATCCATATGGAAAGTTTAAAAATTTGATCATTATGTGCTTTTCAAAATAGTAAATGCCCAATTGAATTTTTTTTTTATATTTTTACATATGTTTAAGCATTGTTGGCGTACTTTAAAATACTGAAACTTAAAAAAGTTTAAATCATAGTAATATATGTTTTTTGAAAGTGGAGTAATTACTCTACAGTATGCTATTTGCCCTGTTCAATTTTACCACTCCAGTCCAAAGATATGAAGAATTTAAGAAAGCCCTTTAAATCTACTTTGGTCCGGCAATTTGTGAGATTAGACTTCCAGCTAAAGAAATGCAGAACTTGAAATAAGGCCGTATTCTGCCACCAATTAGAGCGCAATCAATCCAAACAAATCTTACCTAACCTGTACTTAACATAAAGTGATATACAGGGTGAGTCATAATAAAGTGTAATCTAATCGGTGATTTTGTATAACCAGTTCCTTTTATTCTTTTGAAAAATTGTTCTTGTATGAGATGTCATATTTCATTAGCTTTCATAAAAATTTATTGTGTTGAAATCGGACTAAGCATTCTAAAGTTATAGTCATTTGAGTGGAGGTACCAAATTTGATCAGCGAACAAACTACGCTATTTTGTTTACGTCCGTACTTGTAACAAAGGATGTTGTCTCTTTCAATTATTATGATAGGAACGCCTATGGATTCTGGAAATAAAATAACAAGAAAACAATAGGCTGTTGAATGTCGACTGTGAAATATCGGGTAGCGAGTTGACTCTTGGGGTAATGTTCAGATCTCTCAAAAAAGATCTTCTAATTCTGTTGCTTTTATTGAATCATCCGGATCAGGATCTTCCAGAGCCTCCCTTGTTTCTGTTACAAAGAGTTGCGTGATCTTTAGCTTAATATTTTAAATAGCTTTAGGTGATTGGACCTTGTTGGCATCCGTAAACTAAAGACAAAATAGACGGCGATCTTCAACTTGACTATGAGTCTGATGATACTTTTATAGTAATTGCGTTTGCTACATTGATGCGCCGTGATTGATCTCCTGGCATTGGTTGTCAAGATTGTGCACTGATATCTGAAATGACCATCAGTACTTTGATCTACATCGCTGAATCTTTTTCAGTGTCTGTACAATGCGTGCCCGTTTAACATTTTGAATGCAGCGTCAAGTTCATCAGTGCACAATCAATAAGATATTAACTACTGCTGTACAGTAAAGAATTCATGTTGAAGCAAATTTGTTCGACATCAAAATGGGGTACCTTTACTAAAAAGGCTGTAACTTTTGAATGCATCGATCAATTTCAGCAAACTGAAATTCTCATGAAAGCTGATTAAATTTGTTATTTATCAAATATAATTAAATTTGATAAACATAAACAGATTTTCTGTAAAAAAAATCCTCCCTTGATTACACTTTAATTTGACTCACCCTGTATATAGTTTAAGTTCATCTATAACTGAAACAGGTCAAAATTGTCAAATTAAAGTACGGATCGTCAGAATACGTTTATATTTCTTGAATCTGTTACTTCTGATGGGGCAATCAAGTAGTTTAGGATACAATTTATTCCAAAAGAGTAAACAAAGTATCATATTGAAAGATATCAACCAATACTAGTAATACTGTTATTCACAAGTCTTTAACAGAAACCAATCAAAAAACTGAAGACAAAGAAGTTTAAGAACTTTTAAGTTCTTAAACTTCTTTGTCTTCAGTTTTAAGAACTTTTAAGTTCTTAAACTTCTTTGTCTTCAGTTTTTGAAGAAGTTTAAGAACTTTTAAGTTCTTAAACTTATTTGTCTTCAAGTTCAGTTTTAAGATCTTTTAAGTTCTCAAACTTCTTTGTCGTCAGTTTTTTGAACTTCTTTGTCTTCAGGGTTTTTTTTTTTACTTAAAAGTAAGTTATTGATTCATTTGGACCGTAAGGGGACGCAGTAGGTTGACTTAACCAGACGCAACAACCTGCTTAAGGCTACAGTCCCTAAAATGTCTCGCTCGGCTGAATGTCAAGTTTTTACCTACTTACACCTATTAGAATATCACAATTTTTGGCGTACATATTGAATAGAGTCTTAGGTTTATACATGGAACTTTACTAGTGATTTCACGTCCATTACCAAGGTCAAAATGACGCCTAAAGACTACTCCGAAAAAGTTCACCCTTTTTCGCCGAAACCTCATAATTTCATGATGTTCGAACAATTCGACTGGTTTCAAATTTTGACAGATTGTAGGCTTGATACTTCTTATTGAATTACAAACATATTTTATAGATATGCTGAGTTGATTTTG
>JXSR01S012909.1:2954-18827 GCA_000969725.1 Ophiothrix spiculata
TATAAGACACACCGGTGTTTAATATTCTCTCTCTACTGCTTATTTATGTTTTCTGTAGAAATCTTATATTGTGTGTCGTATATTTGCGTTTTATTTCAAATTAAATTCTTTTTAATATTTATCATACATGTTAATTCCATAAAGTATTTATCAACGTACTTCAAAATTTAACTAGTTCATTTTTATCGATGTATATTGTTCGCCTAGTTGACATATATATTTGATTTTAATTTTGGTAACCCTAATGTCCTTGAAAAAATAGAAATAAGCTTGGAAAATGCATCCAAATTTCCTGAAAAAATGAAAAGGGCACAAAAAAGCATGTTATTGATTGAGGTTTTTACTGAAAATTCAAAAAAGCCTACCTATCTATCCCGATTGTTTTTTTCCTACACTACGAAAATCAAATAATTTAATATTTGTAATCTAATACAATTATAATATATGAGATGACTAAGTGAATGTAACAATAACTGTACAACAAGAATGAAATCAACCAAAGTAGCGGCAGAAATTTGGAAGATTACGTGAATTTTCTCTACAATGTAGGCAAATTACGATTTTACAAAA
The DNA here is from genome assembly GCA_000969725.1 of Ophiothrix spiculata. Lineage (NCBI taxonomy): Eukaryota > Metazoa > Echinodermata > Ophiuroidea > Amphilepidida > Ophiotrichidae > Ophiothrix > Ophiothrix spiculata. The sequence continues at coordinate 3,525 of JXSR01S012909.1, forward strand.
GAAGCACAACAATTGTTTTAGCAGTAAAAATCCTTGGCATCATACTTCATACGAAACAAAGTAATGATGCCAGAAAATTTCACAACTATTGAAATATATTTCTGCTGGTTTGAATAAGTCAAAGTATCATATGACTGCCGGTGTAATAGGAATAGTAGTCCCCTGATCTTACTGTCCGGCTTGTACAGTTAGTGCCAAACCATAGTCGGCGTCCAAACACAATTTTTCCTAACAAACATTTGGTCGTGACGTCACCAAATATTTGCAATCGAACTTAAAGTATGAACGGGTAGCAAACATTTGGTCCAATGTATATGGCAATTCAATAACATGTGCAATCTAGCGCGAAATTTTATTTGGTCTCAACTCGGTGTTGAAGTTATTTTGTTTGGAGTCACTCGTCATTTTGACGCGAAAATTTTGTTTGGAGGCCGACTATGGTTTGGCTCACGCAAATAATCGTAGTCCCCCTGAAATGGTAGTCCGCCTTCCATAGATCATAACGGAATAGAGCGTGAACCTAATGTTGCGTGAGAGTTTTTAGCCTATACTTTACAACCCGGACAATAAGAACGGGGGACTTCCATTCCTGCTACACCGTCATGATCTATGGATGGCGGACTTTGATTCCAGGGAGACCTTGAATACTTTTACACCGGTAAGGATAACTATTTTATCATAAAATATAATCTGTCTTTGTGTCTCTTTTTCTATGCAGGTCAAAATGGAAGCGCCTTCATAACCAAGGTGATGCCTCCATCACATTGGATAGCGTCAGTGTATAGAGCTTAAAACTAGAGGTATACAGAAGACGAGTACTCTTTTCGCATCTGGCAGAATTGAAAAAGTTGAATGGAAGATACCTTTATTAGTGGTTATGCTTTATATAGTTCAAGTTCCCGTGACCGCTAGTCAGTGAACTCAGATGATCAAAATATTTGATCACCTCAACAAGACAAACAGTTTGTTGACTGTATTTTGGGAAATAACAGTACTGCAGATATATAGACAAGACATTTTTACATCTGAGGTACACATTTTTAAAATGTAGTTTTGCGTCAGTGCCAAAGGTTTGAGAGAAGTAGGTTTGTGGCTAAACACTGGTTAAGCATTATCTTGGATGTCTTCAGAGAAACTGGGCTACAAAGTATACGAAAATATAATGTACTCTCATCCATTATGAGATGGGCAAAACAATACATCATATCTTTTATTCTCATTCTTAGTCACACATTTGAGCGATATTTGAACCAAGAGTTATGTCAACTACTTGTCAGTAATACATCATTATTGGAAAAACCTACACCCATTATTCAAATATAAATACTCCTAATTAATTACAGCAGTACGCTATCATAATGGATGTGCGGGTATATCTATATTACCGTGATTTTGAACGCACGGCTCCTCTGCGTTAAAAGATAAACGCGCAGCCATCTATTGTCTGATAATGGATAGTCAACTTTCTTTAATAAGTAAATTTATACTCAATTGACTCAAAAAATATCAAAATGGATTATGTTAAGAGATGTCACATTTTGCCTGTCTGAAATGGAACTCCTAATGTGATTATTTTTCTCATGTACTGGTATTAAAGAAGGCAACAACACAAATGGGTCAAAAACGTGATTTTAGGTCTAATTTGATTTGCCCCCGCCTTGTTCAAGGTCACTCCTGTACCCAAGTTGAGGGGTTATATTGAATGCTTATCTGTAATAGAGTAATAAGCAGGTGATTGAAGGTCTTGGTCACCCTTGACCGCGCCATGAAAATACTTGAAAGCAAAGCACAAAATGATCCGTCACTTTACAAAAATGGGGTTGTGGTGAAAGTGGAACGGTCCCTGGCGGTATATGAGATCTTCAAAACCTTTTAAGATGTCATATACCGCCAGAAACCATTCTGCGTTCACTAAAACCCTATTTTTGTAAATTGAGTGGCGTAAACGGATCATTTTGTGCTTTGCTTCCAAGCATTCTCTTGGCTCAGTCAAGCGTGACCTAGACATACAATCACCTGCTAATCACTCTATTACAGATAAGCATTCCATATGACCACTCAACTTGGGTACAGGAGTGACCTTGAACAAGGCGGGGGAAAATCAAATTTGCCCTAAAAATCATGTTTTTGACCCATTTGTGTTGTTGCCCCCTTACCAGTACATGAGAAAAATGATCACATTAGGAGTTCCATTTCCCACCCAACAAGATTACCTATCAAATCTGACCAAAAGCAACATAATATTCCACATATTTTTCTCATAAATTGACCTTTACATAAATAAGTGGTAACAATATTTTTATTCCAACTATATGAGCAACCGTGTATGAGTGGGGACAAAATTAAATTAGAGAAACTAGTAATTAACACTATAATGAAGTCAAATTTATTCAGAGATAAGGTCTTTCGCTCGTGGCATGAGTGTTTGCATTAAATTTTATTTTTAGGTTATATCCATGAACTTGTTATTGATGTATTTAACTGAAAAAACTTATTATGTTTAACTGAAAAACAACCAAGAGGATTAAGCCAAAATAAAATAGAGAAATAGACAAAAATAAACGTTTATGTACGGTAAAAATTATTATACTTAACGTAATATTGTATGTAATTAAAGTTACAGATTGAAGAACATTCACAATTTAAAATTTACAATAACAGAGGACATTTATATTTCTTGGTCAATTTGTGTGGCATACGGACCATTACCCATAGACCGTTACCCGTCGTTTCGTATTGTTAAATTGTGGTACATACGAAACGTCAATTTGAAAGGTTAATAGAACAGGCCAGTCCGATTGCCCAAACAGGCAATGTTTCCTGTGTTGGCAGTATGTTGCCTGCGCCGGCAATATCATATCCCATAATCAATGTTGCGATTCAAATTATCTGTTTGTTATTTACTTTCGCTTGGTGAAAAAAAAGTTGTTGAATTCGGAACAGTTGACAAATATGATGTTGCCTGGTCAGGCAACATGTTGCCACATTGGGAAATATTGCCTGTTCAGGCAATCGGACCGGACTGTTGAATGTATTTGAAAGACAAGTGAGATCCCGACTCATTACGGTCAGCTGTACGGTATCTTGTAGAAGGGTTACATATTTTCTAAAGATATAAGAGGTCAAGTTAACTTAACGATTTTAGTAACTCTTTAAAAAAAATATTATTCTATGTAGCATTTGCGGCACGATTGTTTATTATTAGGGGTGCAATCAGCATATGAGACCCAAATAGTACGTCCATTTTTAAAAAAAATAAAGATCATACAAGCGCACAGACGAATAAAATCACAAAAAAAAAATTGATACAAAGTTTAATTTTCTAAGATTTTTTACATTATTTCTACATTTTTTCCCTCTCTTTTCTTTTTTGTTCTCTCTTTCTTTTTTTTTTCCCCTTTTTTTTGTCATTCTATTTTATACCTTATTTATGTTGTGTACGCGTATGATCATGTCACGTGAACAATACGTTGTAATGAGAAAATGTTCTTTGTTGAGGCATATGGTTGACGTAGGGAATACCTGCAAAAACTTCGAGAATAAAACTAGTGGTGTGCAATGTTTGAACATTTGAGGGGTGCTCTGGCAAAATGAGAGGAAAGTCGCAAATTTCAAATTGGAGTTTATGACATATTTTAATTCTCTATAATTTCACCTTTTGAATGATATATAATATGTCACACTTTCCTTCTCCATTCTTCATTTAGAGATCGAATTTCAAAGCAGTCCACTGAATATATTGAAATAAAAATTCGTTGCAAATCGATTGCAAAGATACTGATTACTACAGTGTATAATAGCAACATGCAATCAATTAACCGTGAATAATTGCACTTCCCGGCAGATTTGACCTTCAAAACCTTTGGTATATATAGACACTTATGTATTAAGGTGTTTTATGTCAAAAAACGAAATTTGACTTTTTCATCCTATTTTTACTTTAGATGCCATTTATTCAAAATGTAGATTTGCGACTTTCCTCTCATTTTGCCAGAGCAGCCCACATTTTATTACTAAATTTGAATGGATGCGGATTTTACTAAAATCTACAAAAAACGTACGACTTTTTTGTAAGGACATAACAAATATTTGGTTTACTTCCGACGCTTTTCTGTACGTTTGAAAATAAGCAAAAATTTCAAACAATATAAAATGATTAGATCTCGAAAAGCATGAAATAAAAAATTGTTGATTATCTTGTTCCAAAATGAACAATACGCCTGTTACTCCCAGTCTGAAATGGTATCAATGGTGTCGCATAAAGATTGAGATCAGTTTCCTTGTCATCTACCTGCCACTATTGATCCTCAAAATCCTATACAAGACAACTATGCAGAGAAAGGCTATCAGATTCCATTAAGTAGGTGAAACTTTAGTAGATAATAGCTAAAGCAACACAAAGTATACACCGCTGGTATATATGCTTTTTGTATTCTGGTTTTCTGCTACGATTGGTTAACTTAAACCTCAAGAGGCTTTCTTTTTGATTGAGAAAAAAAATGACACAAACAACAAAACACTGTACAAAGTTTTATACAACATCCTTGAATTACAACCATGACAACATCCTTATTTTTTCAGCTATTTTTCTTTTAATACTCTTTCCACTCCCCGTTGCATAAGTGTTTGCATAAATTGTATTTACATTCAATCCATGTTAACTTTCATATTGTAATTATAACGACCTGCAAAATATCAGAAACTAATCCAACTGATAAAAACAAACTCTCATTTGAATATTTACAATGAGAAGATCACGTCTGAACTTTAACCTCAATATTTTCGTTTCTCATATTATTAATTATATCCGATATTGTTAATGCAGTATGATATTAAATCATTTTCCAATGCAAAAAAATGAGTAAAAACACTAACCCAGCTAGCCAAATAACGTTTTCTGAACGTTAAAACGTTTAAGCACAACTTTCTAGAAACGTTAAAAATAGGTTTAATTTACGTATGAAAAACGTTAAAGCCAACTCCTTAAAAAGGTTTTCTTTGGAGTTATTTTCGAATGTTTTCAAAACGTTTGAAAATATCTTAGTAAAATCCGAACCTATTTTCAACCAATTGTTAACGTTTCAAAAACGTTCAAAGAAATGTTTATGAAAGCAAACCCAATTGTAAACGATTCAGAACGATTGAAAAACGTTTCAGACACGTTTTGTGTTCGCTGGGAAGGAATCCCTGGAAAAAATTGAGTACAATTCTAGTACAACATTCCTGAGCTGCACATTTGGAACACAATTCTAGGTAATTTGTAGAAATCACGGTTAGGAACTTATGACGTGGAGTTTTTATAGGATAACAGTTGCTCGTAGATAAAGAAAAGCCTCACAAGTCCAGTCTATACATGTATATTAAGTGATTATCAAAGTATAACTAAATTCAAATTTCAGATCATGGTGCATTATTAATTGCTGCTTCACATCAAAATGACAAAACTTGAGACGATCAAAAATCTCTCCTTACATCTTGTCACAATCAATTAACAAATCCCTTTTTCAGAACTATTACCTATATTAAAGAGTAACAGCACATGATGCAATTGAACTCCTAAAGCTGTAGCTAGATTGGGATTTCATTAATGTGTCTTGTTTTAAGGGTAATCGAATGTTTTGTTTTAGAGGAAGCATGATGATTTATATATTTCAATCTACATACTTGAAAAGTCATAACCATGACAATTGCATGTGCGTGGCACAGCAGACATGTTGAGTTGTGATGAAACGCTGTTTTGGAATTGTTTTAAGGGTGAATAATATTCATTTGCTCAGGGAGATGTGAATCCTATCTATTTTCTGATCATGATTGAGAAATATTTTCCACAAAACCACGTCGAACTGCAATAAATTAACCCGAATAAGTTACCGTGTGTACGACCCTCAGCCGATAGATTCAGATGTTGAATGTTTTGAGAAAATCACAAAAACACTTTTTTGGCCATTTGGGCTTCCATTCAATCTAAAAATAACAAATTTAAAAACAAAATGACTTTTGAATGGGAATTTTAATTTAAAACATCCACTCAGATGTTGCGTCATTTTTTTATTTATTAGGATTTTGACAAATGTTTTGAATTTCATGCCAAATAAGGTCAAAAAATGACCAAAAATGGACAAAAGTTAATATTTGACCTTATTTGTCATGAAATTCAAAAAATTGGCCAAAATCCTAAAAAATAAAAATGACGCAACATCCGAGTGGGTGTTTTAAATTAAAATTCCCATTCCAAAGTCATTCTTTTAAAAATTGTTATTTTAAGCTTGGTTGGAAGCCCAAATGGCCAAAAACTGTGTTTTTTGTGATTTTCTCAGAAACTATAAATTTTGGTCAAAATTCAACATCACCATCATGTTCCTTGTGAAAATTCCTTTCTGAAGATGTATACTTTTATTAACTTTCAGATACCACTTCAGTAAATAAAATGTATAGCGTCGGCTGCTAGGTTGAGAATGCCTGTTGACAGGCTGAAAGTGACCCTTATTGCCTAAAAATAATTCCAGAATATGTATAAAATAAGTATTTTAGCCCAAATTTTGCTGTTAATCCTGCCAATTAGACTGTCATTAAATCATTCATGATGAAAAAGTTTTGTTTGTACCATTTTTGTAGAATTTTTATGTGTTTTAGAGAACACAGTGTTTCTTGTAAGATTGCACTATTTTCAATAGGGCATGGGTGCGTACATCATGAAGCGTGATTTTGAAGCGCTGTATCTCGAAAATTTTGCCTTGACCATATATTTTGGTCTATGTTATTGAAGAGATATACTCATTATCTTTCAATCGAGACCAACCTCGAGTCAACCAGTCGAGTTTAAGCCGAGAAAATGGCGTTTGAAGACAGGCCATTTTGTATGTAAAGTCAATGGGGATGTATTTAGTATATTGATTCCTTAAGCACTTTGTTAAAAAGTTATGGTACAAAAAAAACTTGCAAAAAAGTAAAATTGAGTAACGTGCTTTCCCCCTTAAGTGTTAAACGGATGAAATTCTAGTTTGGTAAAGGCTTAAGCAACGTAATGCTAGTAAAAGGCTTTTGTTGTTATGATTTTCAAACAAGATTGGTCGTATCTCGAGCTATATTTTTTCTTTCTAGTTTGTAATTATTGATTAGGAGAAATTGAATAAGAGACACTAGAAAGAGTTTTCAGCGAAGGGTAATTAATGTAACGATAATTAGAAATGCAACGACATATAGGTTTTCTATAAATTAACAATGTTTTCATACTTCCATGTATCATCAAATCCAGTTTCGTTCAAGCGAGAAGAAACTAATCAAGCTGATGTGTTTACATCTTTCAGAATAAAATTGGAGCGTGAGACTTCTCCGTAAGAACTTAAATTTTAGCTTTCCATTACACAGTACGTTTCTATTTCATCTTGCCAAATTGCCTCCAGTATAATTTGAACTTTGATGAGTGAAAATGACATGGTTTAATGGAAAATATAAACTTACATATGTATAACATTTGATTATGCATTCCAGAATGATGTAGAAATAGGAATTAGTTTGACAGAACTTTTAATAAAAAATATTATTATGCTGTAGACTTATAAAACCTCTATATACATGTGTTGTAATATTCAGTCGGTACATTACGACATGTTAAAGGAGCTTGGTCCGATTTTTCAAAATTTAGTATTCAATGTCATTTGAAAGATGACTACTAAAGTGGTGTAAGTTTCAAAATTCAGGTGAATTGGTCAAAACATTTTGATTTTTGGGGCAATTTTGTATTTCAAAGCCGCCTCTACGTAACTGTATATAATTAGACACATTTTCATACATATCTCCAAAACGGTACATAGCTGAGCCGTGAAATTTCACATGGGTTATGAGAAGAATATGACCAATACTTTGGTACCAAAATCTCGAAAAGTTTGAAAAAAAGTTGAAGCAATCGGACCATGCTCCTTTAAGACAAAATATGTTGGCTTCGGATGAAAATTGTTAAAAAGTTTAGTTTTTCTTCTTAGTCATTGATTAAGCAGCTGATTTTAAAATAAACTACCATAACTTTGCTCTACGTTAGAATCAGGGAAACTGAAAGTTATAATAATCGTAACTGCGCCCATTAAAAAATTATCATTTTAAAATTAAGAAAAGCGAAAGATATAAAACAATTCCAACAAAATATGATAAATTGGAATTTTAAGTGTCGGGCGTCAATCTAAACTTATGGCATATAAAGCAAAATACTATTCAAGCCTTCTTACAAAATTGAGAGTTTATCTGAATTTACCAAAATCGGTGTAAATATACCTCAAGTTAGGTACATATCGTAATATATAAGCATCATAAATAATAAGGAGCAGTTATTGAAAAGCATTTACAATCAATGTTTGATTCCGCTTGATAATCAGCGAATAAATTCATATTATCTGTATTAATGAGTGTTTGATACTTGACAAACCTCTTACATTTTGAGAAAAATCATATTACACAAAACTTCCCGGAAAGCTATTTTGAAGCCATGTAATATTTTATAAGTACATGTAGTGTTATTTTCGAAATGTGCTACTACCATATCCGATTTAATTTTGGGAAATCAATGCGAACAACAATTATTTCATCGTCATTTTAAAAGTTAGTAAAAACTGCAGAAGAACAAAATACGGAGTAATTCTGCATGTCATACAATACATACATCCCGTCGTTTGACATTGCAGTAGTACATAAGAAACATCAAATTGAAATCGACCAACCCGTCAGCGCCTTTCATCTAATCCCTGATAGATACACCTGCAGTAAAGTAGTTGGTAGATTTAGACTAAAAATGGTAACTTGTGGCACGGCTACACATATTTACTTACTTATTTATTCTAAATAAATGTGATACCCGGTTAGCTTCTTAAAGGTTTTTTTAGTTTACTACTAGTAAATTGAAGTTTTATACAGCAGGGGGTCCCGCAGGGGGTGTATAGAAACGTTTAAAAATAGACAGAATTGTTTAGACAGTGCTGAATACAGATTAAATGTTTAGAGGGAAATTAAAGATGGTATTCCTCATTCTTATCATTGCATGACGTTCAACGTTGTGGTATAACATTTCTAATGACAAACATGATTGAAATAAAACAATGAATTTGGATTCCTTCATTTTTCTCCGTCACTTTCTAGAATTTTTAACTACAAACTATCGAAATAGTTTGAAACGATCATACGACCTGGGAAAAAACGGCATTTCCTTTTTTATAGTTCAGAAGAAAACAATTAACTTATCACTTCCAGTCTGAAATGGCATCAGGGATATTGCACAAAGATTGAAATCCATTTTCTTGTCATGTGCTTGCCACATTTGATGTCAAATCCTATACACAGCTAAGCAGAGAAAGGCTACCTGATTCCAGTAACTCTAGTTTGGTAAAGCAACGTAATGTATACAAAGACGGTAGAAGCTTTTTTTGTTTATACTTTTCAAACTAGATTGCTTATATCTAGAGAAATTTTGGGTATTTTTATTTTCTGATGTGCTTTAAAAATCACCTTGTTTAGGCTTTCGCCAAGGAAACCCAACTTGGTACTTGGTACCAAGTAAGCTATAGGAAGCTTATCTTTAACAGGGCTCCAGGATGTTTTTAAATTAGGAAAATAGGAATGAGAGAAAATAACAACATTTAACTTGTGCATTTACTTTACGGAATATCGCAATTAATAATAGTTATAAAAGAATATACACAAAGAGAGGATATGAGTGTATCTGATTTTTTTTTTCATTCGGCTGTACGGTCGACAACCCGTCGTCCCTGATTATGTCAGATAAAAGAAGACATCAGGCCCTTCCCATCATGCCTTGCTTCCAATGGGATTTGTTGTATGGATTGTGATGAGAGGGTTTAGGGATAAAACATGTCTGAAATGCAAAATTGGGATGAGGTCTGCTGATTGTGCTATGTTTCATCCCTAAACCCTCTCATTAAAACCTGTACAAAAATCCCACTGAGAGCAAGGCATGATGGGAAGGTCCTGATATCTTCGTTTATGTCAGATTGTGGCTCCTAAGAAACATCAATTGGAAATCGACCAACCTGTCAGCGTCTTCAATCTACTTCACTAACCGATGCACCTGCAGCAATGTATTGGTAGATTTAGTAAAGGGTAATTGAATGCATTTGAAAGACAAGTGAGATACCGACTCATTATGGTATTTTGTAGAACCTATGCACTTTGGGTATTTTAAAGAAATTAGAGGCCCAGTTAGCTTTAAATTAAGAGAGACTTCAATTTAGTAAATTGTTGTTCTCTGCAGTATAGATTTTCACCATGAATGGTAAAAAAGAATGAGGAAACACGTTAGCTTAAAGTTTCAGAGATACTTTTGCAAATTAGTTTTTAAACAGAAGAAAAGTTTTATAAGAACCGTTCAAAAAATGTCAGAATTGTTTATAAAGTTTTGAATACAGATTTATAATAATAATTTATTTATTTATTTATATCATTCGGCTGTAAGCCAGGCTAATCCCAATAGTGCAAATGCATTAAATTCAAGGGACGCCTCCGTGGTGAGAAAGACAGAATAATGGAAAGAATTTTCGATTTTAGCTGCAGGAGGAAACCGAAGTGCTCGGAGAAAACCTGCGAAAATAATAAGAAGAATTGGTATTTTTATATCATTGCCGTCTTCGGCACCATTAATCAATGTGATAATTATATGAAGCTGTTTTAGGATGAGACATTTTTAAGTTGAAGTTGATCTCAATTGTACTTTGTTTCAAATTAGTTACTTTGGTTTAAAAAATTTAATTAAAAATAATTAAAACAGGCAATAGGGATTGTTTGATTGTTTTTGTCATTTTCTTTAAAACGGAAAATAGTTCGAAACGATCTTATACGACCCAGAAAAACACGAGTTTAAGCAATACTATAAGATTTTGATCAGAAGTGGTTTGAGTAAAAACAGCCTAGAATGAAGGTATGTGACTATCTATATTAAAGTGTTTTCAAGTTAATTTTGTTAAACATTTGATTTGCCACAGGAAAATGGATAAAAATCACATGCGTGCTTTCCTATGCTAATACACGTGGAATCCCGAATGTAATTCAAGAAATAGCCATAACAAAAAAAAGTGAGTTTATTTAAGCCAAATCGTTTGAACAAACCCAATAAGCTAAAAAAAAAAAGGAGATATCTACATTTATCTGTTATAGTCCTGAAGTAAACAACACAGTATCACCTCCCGTCTGAACTTGCGTCAGAGGTGTTGCACAAAGATTAAGATCAATTTCCTTGTCATATGCATGCCACAATTGATCCTCAAAATCCTATACAAGGCAACTATGCAGAGAAAGGCTATCAGATTCCATTAAGTAGATGAAACTCTGGTTTGGTAGAAGCAAAAGAATCGTAATGTACACATTGCTAGTAGCATAAGTGGAAGGTTTTTTTTGTGTGTATATGCTTCTCAGACTAGATTTCTACAAACCAATTTATATACAAAAAAAGGTTTGTGGATTTCCTTTCTGATATGCAATTATTGAGAGAAGCAAGAAAATAACACTATGTTGAACTTGTTAAAAGATCTTGATTTCTTTATATACAAATTCAAGATTTGTTCAGTAAAAAGCTCTTTCATTCGATTAGGACACGGATGTTTCAATTAAATGTTTTATTTGAAATACAAATTTATTAAAATGTTTAATTGACAAATATGATAGATAAATTTAAAATAAACTAACTTATACTGATTAAGAATTTCTTTACGTAGCTAATTTATGTCACATATGAAAGAGCATTTATATTGCTATTAAAACCAACAGAAGGCGTGGGCTCATTTTAAATCATTTTACATGACATACGGTCGACAATCTGTCGTTTCTTATTATGTCAAATTGTGGAACATAAAAACATCAATTTGAAATCGACCAACCTGTCAACCCCGTTCATCTACTCCACTGAAAGTCCCAAAGTATAGGTAGATTGAGTGACAAATGCGTAAAGGGAAATTTCGACTCAATATGGTATCTTATGGAACGGCTTCACCATAGATATTTTAAAGAAATTATAGGTCCGGTAAGCATTGAGAGGTTAGAGACACTTCAGTTTAAAAAACATATTATTATGATTATATATGCAGTAGAGAGTTTTACCATGAATTACTAAAAAGTCACATCTGGACTCAATCTGATATTGTATAGAACGGTTACACTTTAGTGAAATTAGAGGCACTGTTAGCTTAGAGAGTTAAGGGCACAGCTAACCCCTCATTTTCAGAAATATTTTATGCTTTGTAACTCAGCAAGCGATAAGTAAATCCATATAAAGCTATACATTTCTAGATGTGGATTTTCATGTACAAGATGATGGTTTGGTCAGTTTTGGACCAAAATGTATGATTTACCCTTGTTTCTGGTCCAGTATATTTGTATACAACCTAACTAAATTTTGCAAAAATAAACTTTGAACCTCTTATGCTTTTTTAGAATCTAGAAACACATTGTTAGGAACGCATTTCTTAAATTTTTGATTTTTGACTTACTTTTTGAAATATTGCCCCAAATAGGCCATAAACGAATCAAAAAATCTTTTTGGGCCAATTTAACGGATTTATTTATCGGTTTCTGAGTTACAAAGCATATAATAATATATTTCTGAAAATAAGAGGTTAACTGTGCCCTTAAGAAGACTTCAATTTAGAAAATTAATATTCTATTCAGTACAGAGTTTAACCATTAATAGTTTAAAAGTCATCATGACTCAATCTGATATTTTGTAGAAGGCTGCACTTTGTATACGGCATGCCAGAGGCCCACGTAGCTTAATAGATAGTTTTTAAGGGATACTTCAAATAGAAAATTAGTATTTTATGCAGTAGGGAGTTTCGCCGTAAATGGTTAAAACTCAGATCTTGACTCAATCTGATAACGGCTGCACTTTAGATGTCACATATGTGCTATTAGTACTACAGTAACATGTAGTATACGGTAATATATGCTTTTTGTGTTTTGGTTTAAAGCTAGATTGTTATACCTCAAGAGAGCTTCTACTGATTAGGAGGAAAAAAGACATACTACGAAACATTATGATCAAATTACAAAAAAAACATTTTTTTTTAATTCAAGATTTTTTTTTATTTTAACACTCTTTCCACGGCATACGTGATTGCATAAAGATGTATTTTCAATACATGTAGTAATATTGAGCATTGAAAGAGAACAAAGCAAAAGTACAAACTTTAGCAATTGTAATTATGACAATCTTCATAACATCAGCACTAATCCAACTAATAAAAATCAAAAAGACAGTCTCGTTAAAATCATTTTAACGAGAAGATCACATTTTCCCTTCTGATTTCGTAACACCTATTACTTCTATTTCCGGTATCATTAATGCAGTGTTTAGGGGCGCACCATTTGATTTCCAGGGGTGGGGGGGGCATGGAAGTTGGGGTCGAGTCAAGTTTTTTTTTTTTAGCCGCTGAAGGTGGCGATATTTTTTTTTTCGCCGCCTTCGGCGGCAAATGTTTTTCTTTACCTTGTAGTAGGTGGGTAAAGTTTTTTTTTCTTACTCATCTTTGGGGCAAGAATTTTTTTTTGGCCACCTTCGGCGGCGAAGTTTTTTTTTTCAAAAAAACTTCCGTGCCCCCACCTGAGAATCAAATGGTGCGCCCCTTAACTGCTTGTCCGTAATTGTAGAAGTTAGGCGTTTTACCCAGGTATCGCGCATTCAAGGTGAGCATTGTGAGGCGCATTTTGTTTTAATTACAATAAAATGTTTAAAATAATATATTTGTAATGCATGTGAAGAACATACCAGGACAGAATCTCTTTAACAAGGTAAAATTAAAAAATTGAATTTAATTTGTTGTATTTTGCAATCCTGATTGCTTGAACATTAAGAACCAATCTCACAAATGTTTTCTTTGGTTTCATTGTTGCTAGTCAAGTTTGGTAATGGTAGAGCACTGCGTGTCTCATATGCTCTGCAACTAATGACTCAAGTGTCTTGAGAAAAGAAAACACCTGTTCTTTGAAGTATTTGTTTAGATATCCTACCGTAGGTCAATGTGCGCAGCACAGCAAAACACTTACTTGGATGACCTCATACATGTTTAGCCTAGTAATGTGTATCGTCCAGTATGAAAATAACTTGAAATATCTCAGTCAAAAGAGATGTTTTTACACTGAGTGAGATTTGTTGTGTTTAAAGTTAATCAAAACTTACACGATGTGTCAACAGTATTGTCTTCTCCCAAGTAACATTATGCATTTCATACGACACATGAAGCAACCTTTACTTTTATTTTTATTGTTGGTAGGGTAAATTAAACACTAAAGAATAAATGTGTCTCATCGCATCAAATCTTTAGTTAGGCTTTCAAGAAATTTTAGGGTAAAAAAATACGGTTTTGGGCATTTGTTTGCCAAAATTGACATTTTTGGTCAAAAACTTACATCATCATCATGTTCATTGGCTTCCAATAAGGAAGAGAATAACATTGTTGCTAGTCAAGTTTGGTAATGGTAGAGCACTGCATGTCTCACATGCTCTGCAACAAATGACTCAAGTGTCTTAAAAAGCTGGCAAAGAAAACACCCGTTCTTTGAAGTAATTGTTTAGATATCTTACGCTGGTTTTTTACACTGAGTGAGATTTATTGTGTTTAAAGTTAATCAAAACTTACACGGTGTGTCAACAGTATTGTCTTCTCCCAAGTAACATATGCATTTCATACGACACATGAAAGAATAAATGTGTCTCATCGCATTAAATCTTGAGTCAGTTTATTGAATCAGTTGTCGGTGGGTTCATATGTGGAAATGTGAAAACAATGTCATTAGCTATGTGATTGACTATCCTCTAAGTAAAGGTAATCATTCGGGTAATCATCTGACTGAAGAAAATACCATGTTGGCCACTTAAATATACTTGCATGTTTGCTGTGGGTTTGGTTATATTCCACAGTATAACCTCCCGTCTGAACTTGCGTCAGTGGTGTTGCACAAAGATTAAGATCAATTTCCTTGTCATCTGCCTGCCACAATTGATCCTCACAATCCTATACAAAACAACTATGCAGAGAAAGGCTATCAGATTCCATTCAGTAGATGAAACTCTGGTTTGGTAGAAGCAAAAGAATCGTAATGTACACATTGCTAGTAGCATAAGTAGAAGTTTTTTTTGTGTTTATGCTTCTCAGACTAGATTGTTCACAAACATATTTATATGCAAAAAATAGGTTTGTGGATTTTTTTTCTGATATGCAATTATTGAGAGAAGCAAGAAAATAACATTATATGTACATGTATATTGGACTTTTTTTAAAAAGATCTTGATTTCTTTATATACAAATTCAAGAT